>JANVCC010000120.1:1418074-1450803 GCA_025345505.1 Todiramphus chloris collaris | reverse complement strand
TGTGTGAGGGATGGGGCTGTGTGAGTGGTGTGCCCGAGTGGTGTGCCTGTCCTCCAGTCAATGTCTCACAGCACAGAGGGGATTTACATGCAAGAAACCTGGTGGTTCTTCCATCATCACCTCCTTCTACCTAAACAGACTGGGTGATTATAAGCAACATCTTTCCCTTTGAGGTGCTAAAGACATTCTTGTGCAAAATGCTTTAAAGGATTTATCTGAAAAAGTATGGTCTTGGTATCGAAATAACAATATTTGCTGCCCAGGTAGCTTTTCCTGTTCAGTTCTCCAAGCGAGGTTAGTCAGCTCTGGTTGATCTTAAAAACAGCAACAGGATGTCCCTGACTGGTACCCATCCTGATGCAGGCAGATGGGGCTTCCACCTGCTAGTAACTCCTTCTTCTTCCATTCTTCTCAACTGTGTCACAAAGACACTTGCTGAAAAGTGACAAATTGTTGGTGTGCTGCTCTCTGTGTGGCTGGGATGTAAATATGAAATGTCAGCAAGTCCAGAACTGATAACACAGAGAAGATGATCACAAAGGTGTGTTTGTGCAGAGGTTTCCACTTTACGTAGTAAATATACTGACATTAAAGCTACAAAAATGACTTGCTGGCCTATGTGTTTCTACCAATATTCATTGCTTGGTCACAACAAGTTTTACAGAGCCTGGGGCCTGGAAAGCAGCTCTGGTCTTGGAACAGAAGTTCCTTTTCTGGTCTTGGCACAGCATCTTCACAAAGGGCTTGGTGTTAGAGATGATCCTCACTGGCATCTCTAAGTAAAAAAAAAATACAGGTGAATTTTAAGACACGGCCCCACAGCTACCCCTGCAGAATGTGATGTGGAGCTGTGGTGCTGAGGGCCAGGGGTCAGTGGTGCCCTGGCAGTGCTGGGGGAATGGGTGGACTCCATGATCTGAAAGGGCTCTTCCAACCAAGATGATTCTGTGATTCTACGATTCTACGATTCCTTGATTCTGTGAACAAACATGGAATGGTCACAGCAACTCGGGGATGAGACGAGCTGGTTTAGCCATGTTTCTTATAGTTCCTTGTGTGGAAGAGACATAAGCAAAGCTGCAGGTTTTCAAATGAGACCCCAAGTGTCTGTGGTGTGGTCAGATGTGCCGGTGTCTCTCGGCTTTGCCTTTCCATCCTACAGCCCACAAGCAGCCGTGGACTTGAAGTGTGTGAGGAAGCTGCTCATAGGAGTGGTCCTGAGAGAGAGCTGTGTGTGCAGGATTTTATTGTGCTGTAAGAGAGAAGGCTCTTGACAGGGCACATCCATCCCTCAACTCTGCACCAGCAAAGAGCCCTGGGCACTGGAGAAATCGCAGCGCATGGGGATGGGAGCAGTGGCTGCCCAGCTGCTCTTCCCATGCCAGCAGCGTGTGTTGCTGAGTACGGGAGGATTTCATTCCCCTCAGCATCTCTGAGATTCCCTGTGAGTCCAAGCCAGCTACTTATCTTTGGGTTAATCCTGATCTGTTGTCTGCATTAGATTCCACTCAAAATGAGGGTCCCGTTGCTCCAGACACTGTGTCCTACCTGTCACAGGAGATAGTCCCTGCCCCAGTGCTTTACCAAGCAGCAGGAGCCCTGGGTTTGCCCCCTGTGAGGTGGTCATCTTGGATGGTGTAATTCTTCCAGTGCTAGATCTTATCTGAGCTGCTGAGAGCCTAATTCAAGGGCAGGCTGATGGTAATAGTAACACTTTCACACTGGGCTTCTCTGTGTATGCCCAGTCTGCCTGGTGGGGTCTCATTCAGCTCCGACTTTTGTCTTCGGCAGTTTCACTGGAGGATGGCCAAGTGCTGTTTGCAAAAGATCCATTACTTCAGCCAGGGAAGAGCAGATTTCTGTGCCAGGTCCTCCCATATCCATACCCAGCTCTTTCTCTGGCTTGCTGTATCGTTCTTTGGAAGCTCGTTGTTTGTCTTGGTGCAATATCCCAGCCTGGTAAATTGGGATGCTAGAAGGTTCTCTGATGCTTTTAGAAACCTGGAAATGACATTGTCTGGTCTGGATTTTTGTGAAGAAATCTTCCTGTTTGTTCTGCTGTAGCTTGGCTTGAGTGGAGGGAGGTTTCATAGTAACTGTCTGGCCTGAGGACACACCTCTGCGTGTGCTGATCCCCCACACCGGCTGCAGCCCTGGAGGTTTCCCACCCTGTGCTTCCCTCCGGGATGTGATGCCTACACCAAGGACTTCTGCTGCACATGGAGTTTCAGAGTGGGTGTCACAGGTCTCACCGTGGAAGGAGCGGTCTAACCATCCAATAGCTGTGAAAAAGGCAAAAAAAGAAAAGCAATTAGTGCGATTATAACGGCTACGCCTTTATCAGCGAGCTGGCAGAGTTTGCAGGTGGCATAAACCATAAATTAGCTTAGTTCATAGCAGGGCAGACTGGCAGGAGCTTCCAACGGGTTCAGCCCAGCCAGATGAGTGGGCAGCCTGGTGACAGATGGAATACACCATCAAGAAAACCAGAGGACTTGCACCGAAGGCAACGACCGGAGCTACTCGCTTCGCTTGAGCGTGAACTAAACGCAGCAGCTCAGGAAAGGGGTCAGGTATCCGGGATCAGATATCCAGTTCCTGTTACCATGTCCCAGAAATCCAAAAAGCAAACAAGTGAGTTTAACAAATGTCAAAACCAGCTGAGGAAATACTTGTTCAGTTGCTGCAAAACTAACCAAGGGTGTTCTTGACCATAATCCGTTACCGAGCCTCAAATTCTGGACACAAGATCAGGCTTGACTTGCGAGTGCTGGGGCTGTGACCAGCAAGGTCCCCGAGGCGAAGGCTTTGCAGGGCAAGGTGAATCCCTGGGG
The DNA here is from genome assembly GCA_025345505.1 of Todiramphus chloris collaris. NCBI lineage: Eukaryota > Metazoa > Chordata > Aves > Coraciiformes > Alcedinidae > Todiramphus > Todiramphus chloris. Next base: position 1,447,969 of record JANVCC010000120.1, on the reverse strand, counting down.
GGTTGGAGGAAGCAGGAGAGAAGGGGGTGATTCAGCCCAGCTGTGTCTCATAGTGAAGCAACAAGTCCCCCAGAAACCTGCTCTCCCTTCCTGCCTGTGAACCACCAAATTTCCTTCCCCTTCTGCTCTCCAAGGTTTTATTGTGTGGTTTTGCAGCCACATGAAGTTCTTGGATGTGGCTCACAGCACTGAGAGAAAAAAAGAAGTGTCTGTGGCTAAAAAGGATGGTTCGGATCTTTGTAACAGCAAATGCTAAGAGCTAAGCCTCCTGAAGCCTGCAAAGGAATAAATGCTTCATGGTTTTGGGTTTCAACTAAGTTTAAGGGAAGGGGCTGAGACAAAGCTGTTTCCAGGTTCATGTTTCCACACCGTTGGGTATACTGGGACTCCTGACAGCAACCGCCTCTTTCGGGGCCATCAGGTATGGTCCTGCCTACGGTCCTGGGAGCACCGGTGCTGCCGTGGCCGTGCCAGTTCCTCTCGCCCTGAGAAGCACTTGTAGGGGTTGCACAGAATTCAACAGATGTGCATTTCCTGGCGAACACAGCAAATCACCTCCCCAGAAAATGTGTGAAATAACTGAATTTTGATCTTTTCGGTGTGCCTGATTGGAAGAACTTTTCTAAATTAGTCTCTGAGCTCGTCATGGCCAGTTAGCCTCCTGGGTTTCGGGTCACCACGGTAGGAGATGCTGGGCTGGGACACTGGAGGAGGTGTGTGTGCCTTTCTAGCTAAAGGATGATGTATTCCACAGTGCTCCGGAGGAGAAGCCCAGATGTGCTGACACAAGCTCCAGCTGTGGCTATTAGAGGGCTCTGGTTACAGCAAACCTTACGGAGCGGGAAGATCCTTTGTCCAGGGTAAATCTTCACGTGAAGTGAGCTGGCACTGATTTGTCTTTCTGATGCAAATCCTGTGAGTGTATTAGATCCACAGAGAAACCAGCATCACATTGAAGTAATTATCTCCATAAACATATTACAGCCTTCAATGTGGGCAGGAGGCATTTGCAGCAGCCTTCTCTCTTAGGGCAGTAGCACCTCCCTTGCTCGCTGCTGCTTCTTTGGTTTGGTATTTCTTCAGGTTACCTTCCTTTTCCTGTTTCTTTTCTCTCTCTGGGTGTTTGACACGTGGGCTCAGGGAGCTGTAGGAAAATACCAGCCTTGCAGGATGGCTCAGTCTCTCCAAGTGTCAGCTAAACTGCAATGTCTAATTTCAGATTAAATCACGTGTCCCTTTTTATCCAGGAAAAGCCAGCCCCAGTAGCATTAATGAGGCTGACGACGGGACTGTCGGACACAAAGAACTTGCTCAGAGATTTCCATGTGAGAGTGTAATTAAGGGTAGTGCAAGTACAGGGCTGATAAAGGAGCAATTTCATTTTCTAAATGGCAAGGTGATTACCAGCGTAATGACAGGAAGAAAGGAGGGCGAGGAGGAAGCCTCATACACAAATCTGAACAGAAGAAGAGAAATCCTGGGTTCCTTTGGCTGCTTTTGCTGCTTTAGCATTAAGTCACTGACTGAAGGAAGAAGGGACTTTGACCATCCCTAACAGTTAATTACGTGCTCCTTGGGATCTGTACGGCTAAGTGGAGATAGCTGGACACACTGGGGTGGAGGCTGGCAGTCCGTGTGTGCTCTTCAGACACCAGCTCAGTCTCCTCTGGCCAAATAGTGACAACCTTGTGATGAAGGGGCTTGGGTGGTGGTCTGTTGTTTGGGTTGGGTTTTTGGGGGCGGAGGCATGGTGTAGATGGCATCACTGTGGCTTCACTTAAAGGAGATAGAATAGAACATTTGGGCTACCAGATGACCGTGGTTATGGTCTAGGAGAACTTCTGCTGATGCTGAAGGACAGAAAGGCAAGCTGTTTCCCCACATGTAGCTGTTGGACACTGAGACCTGGTTATGCTGGTGCTGCTGCTGGTATTTCAAGCTAGACTCCCATTTTTCCTCTCTCTTCTCCTAGTCTGTGTCTGAACCTTCATAGGAGCTCTGTGACCTCATCACTTTAGTGCATGAGCAACTCATTATCTTTGAAGCATCTGCTCACATCACTCCTATGAAGCAAAGAAGTGGCTCAGGCTGCTTCTTACAGACAAGAGACAGAGAGACCAGGACTTAGCAGCAGAAGAAAGGTTCACTCCAGAACTCCCATCTGCCAGGTGGCACCCAGGAAGATTCTGAATTTCGTTGCTTAGTAGGTCCCCTAAACACCCACGTGGAACTGAAATTACCTGTACACTCCCAAAGTGAATGAAAGAAGCTGGAGCCAAGGCCACCTGCCTTCTGCCTGGGTGGGAGATCAAGGGGTTCACGCAGCCTGACTCACCTGCTGTTAAATCCACACTTGTGGGTAGCTGGGATGTATTTTCTTGGATGCATCCTGTGCAGACCATGCCATTATCATCCTATCATCTCAGGGCTGGATTAATCTTTCTGTATTTTTTACTCTTTTTTTTTGGTTTGGTTTTTTTTTTTTTTGGCATTATAAATAGGATTTTTAATATTTTTTTAGGATTTCCTCTACCTTCACTTATTTAAGTGCTCAAACTATTCCTGGTACTGCTGTTCCTATTCCATTTTTCTTCAGGCTGGCTGTGATTTTCTCACCATTCTGGTTTGGAATGGGCTTTATGGGGAAGATACTAAAAGGTGACTGATGGTGGTGTGTGTCTTTGGCTCCCTTATTACCATGCTTTAAAAGGTCTGATTTTCCAACCTGGATGTTTGGAGATTTCTGAAGAGCAGCCATAACTCATACTGGATAGAAAAACGAGTGGCAGGAAGTACCACGCTTCAAAAATCTGGCCTCTTCAAAAATCTGAGGGGACCAATTTCGTGATACCTTATTCTTCTTGTGCTGCAAGCACAGGAAATTACAGACTCCATTTGCTAAATGGCAGGGGGCTAAATGATTTGTCTCAGTCTCACAAATATTCCTCAACCACCCATCACGTAGCCTGCCCTATGTGCAGAAAACACATGAATATACAACGTGAAGGAAGGATGACCAATCTCACTCTTGGGTAGACCTAAGTCACGATCCCGTGCCTGGAGGCTGTGACGTTTACATTTAGTGTCAGCAAAATATATTTTCAAAAATGGGTGTTTTCTTCTCTTTGTGTCCATTCTGGGTGGTCATTCGAGCAGGAGTCTGTGCAGGGGGCACAGTTTGCAGTGCGGCATCCTAAAGGCTACGATGGCTTTTACGCAGATGGCTTGTACTGTCGTCCCAGTGGCTGGGAAAGGTTCTGTCACAAGATGTTCAGCTGGGATGTTATTTTCTCAGTACTTTACATAGTACAGTGACAGACTGTGCATATTTTAAAACACAGCATAGGCTGAGAGAGAGATGATTCAGGCAGCCGGGCTGAACGGTGACGTATCTTACTCCGACAATTATGAGTGCTTCAGCTTGTATTTGAGGATGGGGAAAATCAGGACACATAGGTGACCCTGTGCCTTATCTCAGACTTTGGGCTATTTTGTCTGTACAGAGAAGCAGATGTAGGACGTAAGAACGTATTCCAGAAGGGGAGGTAGGCGTCGGGGCAAAAGCTTTTGAAGCTATTTTCAATTTAGCCTAATTACCCAGAGCTAGCAAATGGTAAATGAGACCGGTGGTGTCAATAACATGCTGAATTACTCCAGGAAAGTTGTGACAACTTTTGAGGTGGGAATCTTCTTTTTTTTTTTTTTTTTTTTTTATCATGACACCTGTTGCTCATAGGTACAAATCAAACGAAGAGTATGTGTATGTGCGAGGCCGTGGAAGAGGGAAGTATGTATGTGAGGAGTGTGGAATTCGCTGCAAGAAACCCAGCATGCTGAAGAAACACATTCGCACGCACACAGACGTCAGGCCATATGTCTGCAAGTACTGTAACTTTGCTTTTAAAACCAAAGGTAAGAGACAGTCAGCTCCTAGCTCCTCTGCTTAGAATATTGACTAATCAAGCCTTCTTGGGGCGAAGGGGAAGGACGAGCCTTTCCAGGGTCTGCAAAACCCCCGGAGTCGGAGGGAGGGGGATGAGGGACGCTGACACTGGCTGAACTTTCCAGCAGAGGACCGGTCCCGTGTTGAGCCGCTGGTGTCGCGGTGGAGAGCGCTGGCTGCGCGCCGGCCCCCAGCGGAGCATCTGCGCCATCCTACTTGTGCTTCTTGAAGGGAATGATCTTGAACTGCAGCCTCACTGGCAGGGGTTTGTAAACAAAACCACCCCAGAATGAGAGCAGGAGCTCCTGGGTTCAGGCAAACCTGACTGAGCCTCTGTAGACAGGCTTTGGGTGGCTTCTTATGCCGGTGCTCTCAAGATCTGTTTGCGCTGCACATCCTCATCCTTCGCAGTTGCATGTAGCTTCGACATTTTCTCTATCATATCAGTAGACTTTCTCTCCAGAGATCTCCATTCCAGGACATCTAGTCATTAATGATCCACAGCCTCACTACCACCAGATACTCTTTGCGAGCGACCTTCATCATTGCCTCAGCAAGGGTGTGAGCGAACTCGATCGGGGATGTGCAGAACCACACACACAAAAAAGTGTCTTCTGAGAGGCTGGGGGTGAAGGTTTCAAAAGTGCCAGAGGTGCCCAGGTCCCTTTAACGTCTCATGAGAACCTGGCACGAATCTCCCTTCCATCTTTGGTTGCAGCAAGTCTTGCAGTAAAGATGTCGAGTTTGCTTTCTTGATTGTAGCTTGACATAAATTGTCTGTTGCCTCCATCATTGCAAATCTCAGAAGATGACACAGTTAATTACTCCAGAATAGCCTCAATCCTCCCCCAAACAATACCACCCAAGGAGGAGGCCCAGCGTGGGTGTGGGGAGGGAGCACTGGGTGCTGTGTGGACAGCAGCACGGGTGCTGCTGGAGGGGGCATGTCCATGGTAGCTGAGTGACCGAGACGGGGCTGGCTGAGAGTGGACAGTGCCTGGAGCTGATGGCTTTGCTGGTAAAGCTGGAAGGTTGTTTGTGGGTAACAGCGTGTTGGTGATCACTAGGTGTATGGGAGCACGGGGAAGTGATACCCAATTGGAGGCCACATTCTTGTCAGACACATGCAGCAAACCCGAGCGGTGGTTCTTTCTCTCCCTTCCAGCCTGGAGCTATTTCTGATTCATTTTCTTTCTCGTTCTCTCTCGCCCTTTTTTCCTTTGTTCTGAGGCTTTCCTTTGAGAGGTGAATCCATTCAGCCTCTTCCCTCACTTCACCTTGCTTCCCACCATGCTTCTGTTAGGCTTTTATTCAGGATGCTGCGATCAAACCATCCTTCTCACCATCTCTCTGGCTGCTTTGCTCTTCACCTCTGCTCCCTTGAAGCACTGGCCGTGCCAGTTGCACGCTGCAGATAGACACTTGCCTCCAAGGGACTTCCCTTCGTTAGCTTTGCAGGACACCTGCATGAGGAAAGTAGTATGGAAACGCTTCCTTCAAAAAAATAAAACCCCAAACCATTTGCATTTGAGTGCAAAACTCTCTGTTTGCCTCTGGCTGCATGAGGGGGCAGAACTTCCCTGGCTCAGCAATGTCAGAACAAATAGTTGCATGATGGTAACTTGGAGTTGCATGACATTGGCTTTTTGCTGGAATGTGGGGGGGGGACGGGGACACACAGTCCGAGCCCTGCCTGTGTCCTGTGGCCTTGGTTATACTCCACGGAGCTTGGCAGCACTTGGGGAAGAGCTGGTTGCGTTGCTGATGGAGACGCAAGGACCTTTGGAAGAGTTACTGGAGAGTGAGAAAAAGATCAGCCCCGTGTGCTGATAAAATCATCAGTTACATTCCAGCGACAGGATCATTGCTGTCGGTGGCGGAGTGTCCTGGAGGTGCTGGTGGCTTGCACAACTGGATGTTTCACAGCTTCTTTTGCAGACGTCTAGAAGAAGCTTGTCTGTGCCCTGATTCTGTAGAATCCTCCTTCCTGGTGCTCAGTTTTGCAACCAGAGTTAATGGCAAAATGGAGAAGCTGGAGCTCTCGCTACCAGACTGCACTTGCAGAAACAGCAGCTGGCTTGAAGCTCTTCTAGAAGCCAGCTTTCCAAAGTTCATTTTAGCCTTCAGCATAACTTGAGGGGATATCTGTAGAGCTGTCTTCATTTTGACTGTGGTCGACCTCTCCAGCATGATCTAATGCTCTAAACTCTGGCTGAAAGCAGTTAAACATTTTTTTTTATTACTATTATTTTTAATGAGGATCTTTATCTGGGTAAACTGTATCTCTCCCCCTCCCCCCCACCCCCCTCCAGTCCTGGAAAATCCATAGCTGTGTTCCAAGAATGGGGGAAACTTTCACAAAAGGAAGGGCTTTAAATGTTTTCCCTTTTTCCCTAATTATGCTGCTTGTCTCCTTTTTGTGCCTTTCTGAGGCTGTTCCTTTGGGTTACAAAACTGAAAGGATTTATTATTATTATTATTATTGTTATTATTATTATTTTACAGCAAATCCATGAGATTTCTTTTTTTTTGTGTGTGCTCACTTAGCTGATGGAAACAACAGTCTTGGAAATTTGGGTTTGTAAAGATTTATTTGATTTCACGTTCCTGGACCAGTTCTAAACGTGCCTCTTTAATGAGGTGTCTCTGCCTCCACTCAGGAGAGTGGTGCTCTCCTAGGAGGTTTGTTACCGTGGCCTTCAAGAGGTTGTTTAAAAGAAGTTAAGCAGCTTCTTCATTGTTTTCTTACCAGGAAGGAAATGAAGAAAAGGTCGCAGTCTAACAACTTTCCCTTTCGGGAAGGGCAGGGAAAGCTTTTCCCTTGACCACCTTCCAGAGGGGACACAGGAACCACCAGCCTTCCCTTGTCACTCATCTCCAGGCCCTCGAGGGAAGCTCAGCCCCTTTCTTCACTCCTTCTCTTGGGTGGCTTGGGGATATGGGTCAGCGTTGACACATTAATTTCCCTCCTGTGCAGACATCATCCTTTTCCACAGCTATTCTCTGTTCTCCTTCAGACTCACTTCAGGCTTTTCACGTCCCCATTACTTAAGATCTCTTAAAATCCCTGGACAGAGTGTACGGAGCAGCTTGCTGCGTGATGCCGCTGCCTTTCCTTGGAGGTCAGAAGGGACAAGGAGCTTCATATTAATTTAAAAGGTGTTTGTGTAAAGGACAGCAGTGCCTGTTGGCTGAAGACACCCATTTGATAGTCTAGTCCACTCGGTTCCCAGACACCAGACTTCTCCATGTCCTCAGCCATAGTCTTCCTTTAATAAATTAGTTTGCCGCTCCTTAAATCAGCACATGACAGGCACTGAGGTTATTGAACATGTTAATATATTAAATGCATCACACCCCCCCCCAGCCCTTAAAGGCAAGGTTATGGCTGCACAGTTTATTATTATTACTGCTCTAGCAGACTCAGCGCTCTGCTAAAGCCTCCTCTGGAAACTACAGAGCAGGTCCAACTGGCGGAAAGCTCCGAAAGAATTAACTGCTGCCGTAGCAGGGCAGAGGGATGGGTAGATCTGCAAACTGTCCCTGCACCCTGCGTCTGCTGGCACCCTTCCTTAGCTGCTGGGAAGAGGGGAAGGGTCCCAGCATCCCTGTGGAGCCGCTGCTGGGAGGAGGCTTTGGTGTCCTCGGGACGTCATGAACCTCTGGTGGGACGAGGACAGAGTTATCCTGAGGAATTTGCTGCCTGCTCCCTTGTGCCATGTGGCATGAGATGTGGGGCTGGGAACTGCAGATGGCCCAGTGGTCCAGACAGAGACGAAATGCTGTAAGCAGAAGGGCTTTTAACTTACCAGGGAAAGGTTAAAAAAAAGAAGAAAAAAAAAAAAAAAGAATGAGGGCTGGATGTAAAAGCCTGGCAAATTCAAGTGAAATATTAGCTGTTATTTTTTTAACCAGTGCAGCTATTAAGTCTCAGCACCAGCCTCAATGGGAAATACCCTAATTCTCTGCATCTTGCAGTCTCCACATCCAGCCTGGGTACCTTTCTGGGAGATTAATTTTCAGCTACCCCGAGCTGATGGGCTCGGTGCAGAAGATGGCTAATATTTTATCTCTTCTGTCAATACAGACAGGCTGGATGTTCAAATTCTCCCCTTCAATCTTTAAGTCAGTAAGTATAAAAGATAAAAACCTTTAAAAATCGGAATCTTTTGCCCGATGAATCATAGAAATTAAACCTGCCCTTCTCACAGGGTCTCACTTGGGGACGTTGTCTCCAGGCTGAGACCTAAACGAAAGCCTGGCTGTTACTTAAGTCACACATCAAACCTGTGTCAAGGGTTCATCTGGGAGAAGGAGTACTGGCAACGTGGCTGGTTCGTCTCCCAGCAAAGTGGGAGTCTGCTCGTTTGCAGAGTGGCTGTTGCTTTCCTCACAGATTGTTTTAAACAGAGGAATATGAAAATGCTGAAGTCCCGGAAAGCCGTGAACGTTTGTATCGCAGCGTCGCCTTGGATGCTGAGATCATGCAGTTGGTCATTTCTTGGTTTGGTTCTTGTTGTTGTTACTTTGTTCACGTTTCAGAGGAGAAATGGCAAGTGTGGTATATGCCCAGCACAGACAGGAGAACTTTTCCAGGAATCTCAGTGTTTCTGTTCCCTACATTTTGCTTTAACCTTTAAAGTATGATAATGGCTGCTCTGAAAAAAATTATTTTCCCTCTGAAATTAACTAGGAAATCACTTCTGCTCCCTATTAAGCTGCTTTGAGTGCTTTTGGAACACCAGAGTTTTAGCTTTCTCAAAACAACAGAAGTGTTTAAGCTGCTTTAGGTCCAGAATAGAACCCCCCAACATCAGAGGAGCTTACGCAGCCAGCTCTGTGTCGGTAGGAGCAGGAATAAGGAGAGAGCTGTGCCGGTACCGCGCATCCTCCTCCCCTGCAGCAGTGGTTGGGGTGGGGTCACGATTTCCACCAATTCCTGAATTTACTTAAATCTAGCCAGTTTATTTCAAATCTTTTTGGTAAACAATCCTCAGTGAGGACCACGTACCTGCTTAGGATTCCATCTCTTTTTGAATCCAGCTTCCCTGCCTGCTAGTTGCAGTCTTCCTCCTTCAGATATGTTGGTGGGGTTTTTTTTTCCACAGTTTCCAAGGAAGCAGTGCTATGTGGGGTTTGTTTTGGTTCTTTTTTCCTGAAGTTGGGAGCCAGAACTCTGTGAGGCAACAAGTAGCTGTGAGTCCTTCCTTGTAGGATTCATATCCAATTTTTACTTAGGCAAAGTGGAGTTGATTTTACTGGAAGTTTGCCGAAGGACTTTAGCATTTAATCCTGCCAGCATTAATTAAGGGGTCTAAAAACACAAACTGTAAGAAGAACCCTGATAAGATAAATATCATTGTCCTCCAGATTGCTCCCAAGATGATAGCTCAGCTTCTCAGCTGGTGTAAATAAGGCCTAAGCTTTTAACTTCCTTAAAATGATGAAGGCTTAGGTCAGATGAGAATCTGGCCCCTGCTGAGTCTCCCTCCCCTAAAAGGACAGCAGCATCCCTACGGTGATGGAATTTCCTCTCGGAGTGGGTGCAGGGTGCTGTGCCTGGGCAGACTGTGCCCCAGGGGGATCTGCACCAGGAGCTTTGCAGGCTTATCCCGTTCATCCGTGCGTGTGGGTATTACCTTATCTAAGCAAACAAGGATGGAGGAGGATGGAAAGCAGAGCAGAAAACAGGAGAAGGGGGAAGGAAGCAACACTTGCTATGAGTTGGTCCCTTGGTATTTTGCATAAACTCATTTGCACCAGGGATTTTGGTGTTGCCTGCTCAGTGCCTTCCAGCCCAGGCCTGTGCAGGCAGCCTGGGTGGGGGAGGAAGAGGAGCGGCCATGGCAGTGCCTTGCACAAGGACAGATGCCTCCAGTGAAAGAAAATCAGAAAGGAAGTGACACTGATGGCTTCTGGCGGAGCTCGTCCAGCCGAACCGCTGCTGAGGGTGGAGCTGAGTCCCAGCAGAGGGGCAGGGGAGCGCTGGGTGGAAAGCTGCGGGCTGCAGGAGCTGCTGGCTGAGCTCTGCCCAGACCCCAGGCGGCAAAGGCAGAGGCTGTGTGCCCTGCCAGCAGCCCTGGAGCCATGGCAGCGGGGACACCCCGTGTGTACAACCTGCCTTCAGACACCGGGAGTGGCCAAGGTGGCCGCTGCATTCCTCTGAGGACCAGAGCCCTTCCCTCAAGAAGGGGGTGGCCCAAAGCATCGCATCCAGCAGCCCCTGCCGAGGAGCTGACCTTACGCCCGCCCGCCGTAGCCGAAGCCAGATGAACTTAGGAGCTTTTTTTGGGGATGTGGGAGCACCCAAAGGCCTGGTGGACATCACCTCCCCACCCTTCCCACCGTGGGGATCACAGCCCCAGGTGCCACGGGCCGTGGGTTAACCAACACCCCCCAGCTCACGCCAGGCGTTTACTTGGGCTTGCTTTCTGTCTTTATTATCATTGGAGGGCATCCAGTTGGGGAATTTGCTGTGGTAACTGAGCAAGGATGGGTCATTCTTGCCAGCCAAGATGTGATGTGCAGTGATGGACAGGCAGCAGCAGCAGGGTTTGATTTCAGCAGACTGAGTCAGTTTGTCTTTTCTGCTACTTAGGTCCAAAATTAAATTCCAGTTCCATGAGGCCACAATTTGGACTCATTGGATACTTTTTGGTGAAACCTTTTTTCCTCTTTAAAACAATGGTGATTCACTGGAACCAGAGGTGCCCGGGGTGGTATGTTCCTCTCTGACTGGGTGGCTTTGGGTCCCCAGCAAAACTCCTGGCCCAGAGTGGAGAAAGAGATGTCTGACTGGGGGCAAGGTCCTGATCCAGGCTGGCCTCATCCTCATGCCCACTGTCCTAACCCTGGGGCTCAGGGTATTTAGGCATGAAGTTTAAAGATTATAAATCTCTCTTACTGGAGCTCTTTTGCTGCATTTGAATTATTAAATACCCTTTGAACCCACATCCTAGATGGGTGCCAGACACACAAGGATATATAGTCAGCCTTTGTCTCCCTTGGTCTTTCCTGTTGGAGCTATTCCATTTTGTATAAAATAGGCTAAATAAATAATTCACGGGCTAAAGAGAAACTAACTTGGTAGTTAGATGGTTATGGCACTCTTCTGAGATGTGAGGGCGTCACGGGTAATTCTCTGCTCCAATGAATAGTTGCTTATTTATTTATACTACCCGGAGCAGCGGGAGGAGAGGTTGATAGAGGCTCTCTATACTCCCACCCAGCTCAGGGACCAGGGGACTCTGTGGATTGCAGGATACCAGTGGAGGGAACCTCAGTCCTCAGTTGAAGGTTATAATAAAGTGCAAGAATTCATTTTTTTTCCCCCTCTGTTTTATTTATTTATTTATTTATTTAAACCTTTGGTGAGAAGAAGAAGGCTGGTGTTCAGCACTACCCCCAAGTGCTAGCGAGCAGGAAGGCTGATGGCACATCAGATCGCTGCGGTGAAGCTGGAGTGCTGGGCCAGCTCCTGGGCTGTGCTGGGAAATTAAACAACCCTTTCGTGGAGCTTCAGGAAGGGCCCAGGTTTCTTTGCATCAGCAGCTCAGGCCATAAAGTGGTGTGGGAGAGGAAAGGGAAAAATGAGACAGTTTTACTTTATTTCTCTTGCCCTTTGTCTTTCTCTCCCTTCCACCCACCTACCTTTTCCCCCTCAACAAGGGTTCCCCTTTGTTCAACACTTCCCCTGGATACAAGCAGGGTTAATAACGTCTAATTAACCTGCCTGTAATTTGGGAGTTCTAATTGGAGAGGTGCCCCGCGAGGCCGGCGTGCCCCCGGGTTATCCCACCGTGCTGTCTCAGAGCAGTAAGCGATGACCCCACATCCTGGACTCCCCCTTTGCAGGGGCTGCTCTTTCCACCCCAGCCCTGGGGAAGCCTCGTTAGTGCTCAGCAGGTTTCCTCAGTGCTGCCAGACCCTGGAGCACAGAGGGTCCGTGACTCCTGCTCCAGGGTGCAGAGAACTTTTGCCTGGCACTTCGGTGCATGCCAGAGCATCTGAGCCATCCTGCTGGGAGGACAGGCTGACTGGAGGGTTTTCCCTGTTGCTGACATCTCGAGCACTCATTTCAGCAGTACCAGTCTGCCCCGTGGTGCTAAGGAGCTCCTCACCTCCAGGCAGGTGACCCTGTGTCCTGGGATGAGGTGGGAGGTGACGTTAGATTGAGATGTGTTTCCCTTCCCTACTTTCCCACCAGTTTTATTTGCTGCACCATCACAGCTGAAAGCAACCCAGGACTTTTCTTCCCCCCAAAACCAAAAGCAGTGTATGCTAACTGTTTTTACAGGTCACACAACCCTGCCAGCACCTCCTCTTCCAAGCCAGCACAGCAGCAAAGGAAAGAAAGGGAGGACTTAGCCTTGTGTCGTGGGGTATTTGCCATGGGTGGTGGTTTGGGGAGAGTCAGAGGCCTCCTTTGCCTGGTTCAGAGACAAATTGTTCACTTGTTGCTGCTGAGCCTGCAAAATTAAAAAAGAAAAAGAAAAAGGAAAAAAGAGCCATATTGACCAAATTCTGTTTTCTGCTTCTTTTCAGGGAATCTGACTAAACATATGAAGTCAAAGGCCCACAGCAAAAAATGTCAGGAGATGGGCGTGTTGGTATCTTCACTGGTGGAACTGGAAGCCGAAGAAGGTAAAATCTTTCACGTTACAAACCTGCTGTTCCTCCTAAGAGAGGGTGACATCCATGCATCCATCCATCCATCCATCCATCCATCCATTTATCCACCCACCCTTCCACCCACCCACCCGTCCAGGCAGGAGATGTGCTCCGCAGAGCATCGTCTCAAAGCTATGGAGCAGCTTTGGTCACCCCAAGCTCATTTCAGCATCCAGGGATTTCTGCTTGCGTGGTCTGGGTTACGGGGCCATCCAAGGAGGCTGCATCCGTGGGACAGCCTGTGAGCCCGTGTGTCTGTCCTGGGGGTTGTGTGGTTTGTCTGAAGGAGTTTGGCTGGCTGCAGACACAGGCAAGAGTAAACAGATGGGCAGGGAGCATCCTGCGTTTGGCTCTGCACTCTGTGTGGGGGCTGCAGACAAAATAAATAGTGGTTCCATGGTGTGAGAAGGTGCTTCTTAGGATCTTGGGCTATCTTTAGTAGGGAGTACGGGAGCAGTGCTCTGGAAGAGCCTGGGTCTCTCCTGGCTGTAGAAGGACTCTGTGAAGCAGCAAATCGAGACCCATCCCCGTTGCATGAGGCTGTGAACCTCCACTTTGCTGCTGCAAGCACAGTCTGGTGGGTGAAGGAGATCCCCCAGTTAGAATCTGCCAGCATATTTTACTGGAGCTGAAGCACTGAGCGTGAGTGCGGGGCGACCTTCGGTGCGTTGCCCGTGCAGCTGCAGGGATGTTCTTGCAGAGGGGATACACTGCAGCAGTTCAGGAGTAGTCATGATTTGGGGGATACCATCCGCCTGGAAGGGCCTCCAGGAAAGAACTTTTCCATAAGGATCATCTTCTAGGGATCTGCCCATCTCACTGTATTTGGCTGATCCCATGAGTCTCCATGTTACCAGTGCAAACCTGAGCTGTGACTGGAGGAACTGGTGCGTGTACGAGCTGCTCCCATCTCTGCCGGTAGCCCCAGCCTGGACCCTACACCACTGGGGAGCTCAGCGTGGGGTGTGAGCAGGACAGGGGCAGCTGCTTCCCACAGCCCTCACTCTCACAGGTCTTTTCCATGTGTAGGGTGAAGGTATATCACCCAGCTCAGAAATTATCTGGGTGATTTCTCAGTAGAGAAAGAGCCAGCAAAAGTAAAATAACATGGTGCTTTGACATTTAGGGGGGTTATTCGGTTATTATATACAAGAAGATACATTTATCCTGACTCACCTGCTTATTTCTTTGGTCTGCTTATGCACAAACACACAAACACACACACAAGTCTGTCCAAGGCTTTGCAAGCTCAGGAGGCTGGCTGTTCTTTGAGAAGAACGCATGACTCTCTTATTTAGTAATTTCTGCCCTGGTTTATAGTATCCGCAGCTGAATTTCCCTGAAGTCATCCCAGGAAGCAGATCTCCTCCTGGGAGACTGGGCAGAGTCAGGCAGGAGCGTGGTGACCACTCCTGTCTCCATCAGAAATGTTGAGGGGAAGGTGAGGAAGAGCTTCAGGCTGGGAGATGAAGGAACACGGTGAAGTCTTACATAGCGGTTTGAACTAGAAAAGATATTTTACCCAAATTATTATTGGAGGCTGTGCTCTGACAGATGTGAAGGGCTGGGTTATGTGTCTCCAGGGAGCAGTTTGATGTTCTTATGATTGTTATTCTGTTTCCTTTAGCAAGACCCTGAGTATTCAGGGCTGGAGCCACAGCGCAGGAACGATGGTGAAGAAGCCTTAGGGGTAGCAGAGTTTGGGTCACCTGCCTTTGCCTTCAGTGGGTCATTTGTGTTCAGAGGAGACCCCACACGTACCAGCTGTAGAGGGAAGAGAGGCTGTGGGAGCACAGGTCTATCTCTGTCACAGGCAGTTTATTCCTGGATAAAACACCCGGTGCCACAGCGCGGGGTGGTGGTTTCTGTTAGCATTGCGTTGCAGGCTGGTCATGATACCATTGACCCTTCCTGGCTGCCACCCCAGAAACCCCAGTATGAAAGCAGCTCTTGTGGCTGTCTTCAGCACTTTTTTTCCCCAGTTTCCTGTTTCATCCTCCTGCCTCAACCCAAACAATTTTGATTTCCCCCATCCCTGGGATTCATTCTGCCACAGCCCGCAAGGGTTTGTTGACAATGGGTTAAAATGAGCTTCATAAAACACACGGCGCCACGGTTATTTTTATAAAGTGAACATCAGCTGAGCAAGTTCTGGAGACGACGCTGCGAGCCAGGGAATGTTAACTCGGCAGGAACAGCAAACAGCGCTTATCGCCCCGCTCTCCTGCTGAGGTCAAGTCCATCAGAGGCTTTATTGGGAAGGGGCTGGCTCTCGGGCCATGGGCAGTGTCTTGTGCATCCTGCTTCTCAGGTGGGGAAAAAGCACGGAGTTGGGGTTTCCTGCACAGCCCGTGCTGGGACGAGGTTTGCTCTGCTGCAGAGGGAGCTCATGGTGCTGGTCAGGCACAGGGCTGGGGAGGCTCTGCCTGCTGGGCAGCCCCTGGCTCCTGGGACCTGCCAAGGTGCTCCGAGGCTCAGTTTTTGGATAGTGCAGCTCTGAAACGCTGTCCCTCACTGTGTGCTGTATCCTTGGAGCAGCTCCACACTGGCCAATTAAGCTGTGCTGGGGACATTCGCAGGCGCTGGCACGCCGTTGTCTCAACTTAAACTGCAGGAGCAATCAAGAAGGTATCTGTGGTTCAGGCCACCTACCACACAGCCAAAAAACCACTCAGCTCAGTTTGGGAATCTGCATTCCTGCAGAGGAGGTTGGATATGGCCGCCCAGTTTTGGAGGCACAGATGCAGAGCAGACTGATGGGGCTGCAGGACTTGTGTCACTGTCCTGGGACAAATGTGGCTTGGGGAGCTGATGCAACTGTCCTTGACCTGAACAAACCATGGCTGAGTGTGCTAGCAGGAGATATCTGAAAAGTCCCACTGGTTAACCAGTCCCAAAGCTCAGTCATCCTCCCTTTCAGGCTTGTGTTCTGGTTCAGGTCAGGTGTAGGCACCTGGGCAGTCAGGAGATGAGGACATGGGAGAAAGAAAGATCCCAGTGCCTTTCCTGACTCATGCAGGGTTGGACAAAGGGTTCTCCCAGGCCACACAGAACAAACCTCTACCCAAGGCTGAAGATACCTGACCTGGCTGACAGCGTGCCACTCTGCCTCGAGGGACAGCCTTCTGCCTTTTAAATTTGCTTGAACTCTTGGCTTTTCTCCAGCTCTTCAGAGCAACCTTTCCATCAGGCAGAGACATGCTGTACTTGGCAGTGGCCTTTCCAAAGGAGGCCATGGCCAAGAGAAAACTTAGTCGGGGATTTTGCAGGAGCTGCCCCAAGGAAAAGCATCAGCGTGGTGCGAGCAGAGGGAGGCTGCTCCCATGGGGGATTGCCAGAGAACACCTTCAGCCTGGGGACTCACTTCAAATAATTGATTAGCTGATGGTCTCCAGAAATCTCTCCCTGCTGTTCTACCACCCGGCAGTGATGCTGCTGCAGAGGTAGGGAGAGAGGAAGGTGGCTCCTGAAATGTCGGTTGCGTGATTCTGAAAAGAGAAACTGTTATTTTAAACCTTCCCATTTGCAGTCAATTAGAACTAATGAATCTTATTAATTGAGTGTCACTTTGGAAAACCTGCAAATCAGAAGTCCTATTTCTGTTACACGTAATTGCAGCCTGCTGAGGACAGAGCTGCCAGGGGTCCCTTCACCAGTCCAGGGCAACGCTCTCATGGATGATTTCCTTTGGTCCCTCGTCCCCAGGCTCAGAGCAGGTTAACAGTGGTGCACTCAGCAGCACTTCATGTGAGAGCCTGCCCAGGCTGTGAGCCATGGGAGAACTCTGCCTCCAAAAACAGAGCTCTGGCAGATGATGGTGCTGAGCTGGTCTCAGCCTTTGGCCTCATGGAAAGAGTAGGTCTGAACAACAGCCCAAGGAGGTTCTGCCTTGAATCTCCAGGTCAGCTGGGAGAGCGCTCAGAGGAAAGGATGGGACCATCAGCTGGTGGGCTTTCTTTATGGCCATCCTTAAATCATCGGTCCCTGACTGCCTGTGGCTGAAGGTGGTGGTTGGACACCTGCTAAGCCCAGCACAGAACTAGAGATGGGTTGATCCAGGTTGGACAGTAGGAAGAATTTCTTCCCCGGGAGGGTGGTGAGACACTGGCCCAGGTTGCCCAGAGAGGTGGTGGAAGCCCCATCCTTGGCAGTGTTCAAGCCCAGGCTGGCTGGGGCTGTGAGCAACCTGCTCTAGTGGGAGGTGTCCCTGCCCATGGCAGGGGGGCTGGAACTGGGTGAGCTTTAAGGTCCCTTCCAACCCTGGCAACTCTATGATTCTGTGACTGCAGGGGAAGGAGCCCGTTAGCTTTGGGAAGGGACTCCTCTCCCGTTGTTGCTGGCGGCTGCGTGGGACGCGTTGCTCTGTCTGAACTCCTTACACGAGTGCTCCGACTCATTTGGGAATTGCAGAAAATACCCAGTCCCCATTTCCTCTCACTTAAGACCGTTTGTGTTTGTGTAAAGGGGACGCTCTGCCAGGGAGGGATGCAGAGGTGGTATCAGAGGACCTTTCCTCTCTTTCCTTCCAGCTTCTTTTTCACCTGGTTAAAGGCAAGGCCAGACTGCTGCTGGAATGTCAGATAGTCTGCCTCCAGAGTAAGCAGGCCCATGGCTCACAAATGCCAAACAGCCACAAAGATACTCAGAAAATCGTATTTTGTACTGTAATGGCTCTGAGGCTATTTGGATGGGCTGAGTAACAGAAAAATGGCAGAAAAGTGCATGAGAAATCTGAGATCCCAGCTGCATCACCCAGCCCCTGCTCACAGAGTCAGGGATTGCAAAGGGCAACGTGTAACCCCAGAGTGTCTTCTCTCTTCCTTGCGAAGAGGCTCGGGACAGAGCCTAGCAAGGCCTATTTTAATTAAAGAAAAGAAGACTGTTTGCATGTGACAGAAAGCAGCACAGGAAGATTGCTGTGCTTTCCTTTGGGGGCTGGCGGGGAGAGAGCAGCAATTCCTAAAACTCCCTGGATTATTTTAAACTAGAGTTATATTTCACTTGATTGTTTTTATTTCTATTTAAGGGGCAGGAGAAAGTAAGGGGTGTTACTATAAAAGGAGATTGGAGTATAATTCTTGAGTCCTGCAGTGGTTTTGCTCCGTGCGATTGCACCAGTGTGGTAGGATAACCTTAGAATAACACACGGGGAATGAAATGCAACCCTCAGACAAAGCCAGCGACGGGGCACATTTTCACCAGCTCCCTCTCTCCTTCCACCCTCCCTCCCTGTCTTCTCCTGACTTGCCCTTTTTCTTCCAGTTAGCTCAGCAAAATGCATTTCAGTGGCTAGAAGCCGGGGCTGGGGCTGAGCTCTCTTTCTGCCTCCAAGGAGTGCATCAGGAGGCCAAAGCAATTTCCCTTTGGGCTGTCCCAGGTCTCGCTGCAGTGTTTCCCTCGGTGGCAAATGCAAACAACTCCCCAGTGAGGAGCTGGCTTCATGTTTCCCTCACCCCGTACTTCTGACCTTGCTCTCTGTCCTGGCCAGAGCCCATCCACTGTGCAACCAGAGCCAAAAACAGAGACCACACAGGGCAAGGCTCCCAGAGGCGCGCGGTGAGGCTGTAGCCGCCTGTCCATCCCAGAGCCTGTGGATGTCAGACCCCGAAACCAGAGTCAGGGACTAGCTCATAGCTCCGGTAGAGAACTGCATTCCTTTTCCAAGCAAGAAATATGCATGGTTCACCCTGCAGCTGGGGGAACCGGTCGTTTGGAATAATATTTGTTCCAAAGTTGGTTCCTTTGGGAGTTTGCAAACAGCCCGCCGCTGGATCCTCGGTTCAGCGAACACCATCATTATCCAAGCAGCTCACAAGGCAAGGCAGCCTCTCGCTGGAGAGCTGCTGCCCTCGGCGTGATGCTGGAGGGGTTCTGCAGTGGGTCTCGCTTGAGGGACTAAGATACCAAATGCTTTTGAGACGGGCTGGGGAGCAAATGAGATGCGTTTCAGGCCAGCCCTTGGGTGGATCCCAAGCCGCGGTAAAAACGCACATCTTATTTCACTGGTAATGCCAAATACTTCACGAGCAGAAAGTAACGTAACAAGGCTCTGTTATTTAAAGTGAGCAACGTTGGACTTTTTATCCATAGATCACAGCAACTTCACACTGTGTGGCCGTGTCCCCTTGTGAAAACCACCCTGCCTGCTGCGGGCAGGTGTGGTCCAACTTCAGCGTGGGCTCCGTTTCATTTCCCCTCCGGCTCGTCCTGCTGACAGATGGCAGCTCTGAATGGAAAACCGTTGCAGGGCTCACCAGAGAAACAGCGTCCTGGGCTGAACCGCCAGGGGAGAGAGGCCAGCGGCGCTGCCACGAGTTACGCGGCTTCGCACGGGTGTCAAAGCAGCATCCAGGTCCTCTCCTTCCAAAGCCAGGGGCCAAGCACATCCCGCAGCCATCCTCTCGGTGCTTGGCACGAACAAGGGTCTGAGAAGCTGGTGGTTTATCAGCCCCTCCAGAGCAGTGGGGACTTGCAGGGAAGTCTCCCGAGGGTGCAGTTTTTGTTGAGCTACAGTGACATCCAGTGGCTGTTCCCGATGGAGCTCCTGAGGCTGAGCTCGCATTTCTGCCCCCATCCCCGCACATCTGGCACGGGGAAATGCAGGTTCTCCTCAGTGCAGGGCAGAGCAGCAGGTGAGCTGGAAACGGTCTGCTTAGGAGCTTGGAATTAAGCTCACAGAGCTTCTTCTGGCCCCTAAAGTCGAATCACAGAATCATTTCGGTTGGAAAAGACCTTTAAGATCATCAGGTCCAACCATTAACCAGTAGAAGAGAGTTGCTGTATTTTTACCTGTAGATACCACACGGGATGTTAGGGGTGGGAAGGGACCTCTGAAGCTCATTGAGTCCAAACCCTCTGCCAGAGAAGGACCAAAACTAGGGCAGATCACTCAGATATATTTTGAATCCTTTAGAATTTTCTTTTTTTGTGTCCTCCTCACTCTTCTTAGCAAAGCATCCCTGTGCAAGGCCTTCCACAGACAGAGAGCAAAAAACCTCTGCCACAAAGAAGCATCTGGATCGTAGCCAGAATTGATGAAAATGAGGGAAAATCCACAGGGGTTCTTTCAACCCTACTGATGGCTTTTTAATAAAAGTCCTGTCTTGCTAACGATTAATTGCCACGTAATCTATGCAGGGAAAGGCCCAACACATGGAGGACGGGAGCATTCATCCCAGCACCGTTCCCCTGCTTTGGCAGCTGGAGATGTTTTGTAGGCACCGTTGGAACCAATGCTCACCAAAAGCCCACCGAAGGATGAGAGTGCTGCTGGTCTCCTCATCTGTTAAGAGCCTTGTTTGCGTTCCTAGAGGAAGTCAGGCAGGGTGTGTGAAGGGCACGGCAGAAGCAGGACCAGTGGCTGCATGTGTTGGTAGAGCAGTGGCTAGAACCAAAGTTAGAGTAGGGCAGGAGGTATCATTGATGGGATTCACCAGGATCAAGAGTGGAGTTGGCACAGAGGACAAGACCGTAGGCTTCAAAGCAGGAGATGATCACATCTAGGAAACAGATGGGTCCTCTGTCCTCATGTTCCCTTAGAACTTCTAAGCAGATTTAGCACAAAAATTGTCCCTGTGTTTGTGTTTTACACTCTCTTGTTTTGTGTTTGCCTGTCCCTTCAGGAACCAGTGAAGACCTATTCCAGGACTCTGAGGGGCGGGAGGGATCTGAGCCAATTGAGGAACATCAGTTTTCAGACCTAGAGGAATCTGACGATGATGATGACAATGAAGATGAGGAAGATGAGGAGGAAGAGGAGAGCCAAGATGAGCCACTTTTAAAGTTGCCGGAAGGAAAACTCACCACCCTCCCGATGCACTCTTCAGGTGGCTCTCCATCTTCTCAAGAGGAGGGCACTGAAATAGCATTGTCCTTAGCCCAAGAAACTGTTTCCAGCAGCCAAAACGTAGGTGAAGGCCAACAGGCCTCCTCTTCAGGGCTGGAAACAAAGTGGTCAGCAGACAGCAGTGACATTGCTGTGTGCCACAGCTTCTTGAGTCTCCACAGACCAGCTTTGACCTCCACCGAACAATTGTCTTCTGCTGAAAGAGAGTCTGTCACAAGGCCACAGATGTCCTTAATTATGGACCTGTCAACCTCAAAAGACACCTCCCCAAGAAAAAGGTGGTCTCCGAGCCAGGACTCTGGCAGAGGTGGTGGCAGCAGCAGACCAATGCTAGCGAGAAAGCACCTGTTAACCAAAAATGAAACTTCACCGAAACGCTTTTCACCAACTGGAGAACTGTCTTCTCTAAGGTGCCTGTCTCCAGGGAGAGGGTTGTCTCCTTGCCAGCGTGTCTCTCCCAGGAGGGAGGCATCTCCACTGAGATGTGTGTCACCAAGACTTGAGCTGTCGCCCAGTAGGCATCTTTCCCCGAGAAGAGAGCTGTCCCCAAGAACATACCTTCCACCAGAAGGAGAAGTCTCCCCTGTGAGGCACTCGTCGCCGAGCAGAGAGATGTCATCGGTCAGATATTTATCGCTGAAGAAAGCCTTGTCTCCAGGCTGTTCAGAGTCGTCTAGGTATCCATCCCCTGGGAAAGAGGACTCACCTGGTACTAGCACATCAGCAGCAGATGACAAAGTTCAAAGCTCATATCAAGCCCAGCATGGGATATTATCTTCGATGCCTCTACCTCACAGGTTCTTTGGCAAAAACGTACAGCTCTACGAGTCCAAGCTGGTAAGTTCAAGCCCTTCTTGCCTTCTTGTCCCTGCAGTACCTGCTCTGAGATGTTTTTTTAATGAAGGGTGCAGTGCAGAAGTGCACAGTGACTCGGGCCGTGACCCACACCACAGGTAACCCAGAGAAAAGTGACCGTGGCCAGCAGTGGGTTTTGCACCCATCCTGGTCCTGCCCATCTCAGTTAAAGAGAAATAAAGTTGTCCCTTCTCCAAGGGGTTGTTTACACTCCTGACCCAACCAGTCTCCTGATGACTAGTTGTCACTAGAGGCTTTTTTTTCCCTGGGAATTTCACACCCATTTCTGAGATTTCCCCAGCAGAGGGGAAGCTGTGGCCATGCTTCAGTGCTCAGTGACCTCAGCCAGATCTGAACGAGTCACTGCACTCTGCTGCGGGCTCCTGGGCTGCAGGAGTACGTACACGGCCGCCTCTGTTAGATTAATTGCTGAGAAATGTTTGTTTGGACATCTCTGATTTCATCTCGCTTCTCTCTTCAGCACAGAGAGGTGTTTCCCACTGGGTCCAGAAAATTATTTAATCTCTCTGCTGGACATATCAAATCCTATGGGTAAAGGAAAATTGCATGTTCCTCCCACTGCTGCAGGCAAATTAGACGTCGGGTTTGGTGGAACGTTCCCCATTTCTGCTGAAGTGCCTGGCTCTCCCGCAGTTTATGCTGATGAACATCAGATTCAGTTGCTGGAGTCGCTCTGCTGTGAAACTGGTGTGAGGAGAGACTCGAGCCCTTAGGGGCTGCACTGGGAAGAGGCCTTTATGCAACCCCTGGAGAACCTGTCACGGCAGATGCTGACCCAGGTCTTCTCCAGAAAAGCCACGCTGCCCAGTGTGCGTTTCTTCCATGTCCATGATACTGTACTGTCTTTTGGTGCTGACTTCTTCCTGCTTCCCACTATGGGTGTCCGTCTTACCTTCTCAGAGGCTATCCTTTGGTTTAGGCCCAAACTTTTGCTTATTTTAATGCTCTTTCCCTTTCCTATCAATGAACTTCTTGCAAGTTATCCCAGGGCTGTGGAAACCCTGGTCTTTCAACTCGAAAGCATCTCTGTCAGGAGAACTGCCCCAACTGCCACTCCAACTGCAAATCCCTGAAGCTCCCAAGTCCACAGCAGGAGACAATGTTGTATCTGCCCATCCACACCTTTTAACTCGTGCTCTCACCCGACCCCCACCCCCACTTTCTGCTCCTTTTTCCTGCTCCTTTGATATACCCAAAGTTACCACTGTTGCTTTTCTCATGTGCCTCCAAAGCAACAATAAAGACCTGAGTGGGAAACTTCCCATTTATCAGCCTGATGGATGCCTGGGCTTTTGTTGCAAAATTAACTTCCTGGTAAGGCTACAAGAAACAGGAAGATTAAAAGTGGATTTATGAGATCCCAAATGGAGTTCTGTGCTCAAAACTGGTGTCAAGTGCCTTGCTTAGAAACTTGGAGACCACCTTTGCTTACCTTTGGTGTGAGGCTTTCTGCCAAGTCTGTGCATCAGGCCTGACCATGGCCATCTCTCTTCCTGCTGGCTCTTGCCATCGGGTGGTCAGTCCTTCTGGTGGCTGTGGCACCATTGAGATGGTTTGTTGGAGGGTTTCCTGGCATCCCTAGAGTGATTCTGCCAAGATTTCATACGGATGAGTGAGATGTAGCAAGTGTTTGGACTTGTAGCTGCTGGCCAAGTGCACACGACCTTCCGTGGCTCTTGTTTCCTCTGTCTTCTGTTCTCTTCTTGCTGCTTTCCTGTCACCTTTGCATAGAGATCCAGCTCGCAGGTCAGGCAGTTCTCCATAATCCTACAAAGAAATATGCCCTCCAGTGAACCGTCAAGTTTCATAGCTAATCCCATCTAAATGGAAAGCTGATTTCAGATTCTGCTGCTTCCTCTTCTTGGGAGTCCTGTTGAGGGGTTTAGTTATAACCTCATCACTAATTAATCCATTTCTGTTTAGCCACATATCTCTCCATGATGTACATTAGGAAACTATGTGAAGCACCGAGAGAGAAAGAGGAAAAGGTAAAATGGTAGGGTCTTAACCCTTGATTTCTACAGGCCACGCCGTGAGGGAGGTGGTGGGGACCACACTGATGGGTGTGCTTTGTGTCGAACAAGTTGATGCAACCTCTCCCTCAGTCCAAAACATCCTTGCGAGTAGCAGCTGTAAGGATGGACTCCTGCCTTAAGAAAGCACAGGAAAGATAAGAAACATTGATCTGGGCTTTCAGAAAGCCCATGTACTGAAAGGGATCCAGAGCAGCTCAGGTGGCAGGAGACACTGGCATCCTCTGCCAGGGTTTCAGAGGCAGCTATGATCATAGGACAAGGGGTGATGGTTTTCAACTAAAGGAGGGTAGATTGAGGGTAGATAGAGGGAAGGAATTTTTTACGCTGAGAGTGGTGAGACCCTGGCCCAGGTGGTTGCTTCTCCACCCCTAGAAATGTTGTAGATCAGGTTGGATGGGGCTCTGAGCAACCTGCTCTAGTTGCAGATGTCCCTGCTCAACCCCAGGGGGGTTGGACAAGATGACCTTTAAAAAGGTCCCTTCCCACCCAAACCAGTCTGTGATTTTATAATGATCTCAGCCTGAACCAAAACCCTGGGCCTGTGCCCTAGCAGACCATGGGGACGTTTGTACCCAGAAGTCAAATGCTGTGGGTTGTGGCTCCTTACCTTAAAGGTCTGCGGGTCCAAACCTTCTTTGGTTGATTGATCTCCCTCAAATTAGCATAAAATATTAACAAACCCCATCCTTACAGTGAGCATTAATGATGCTAACGCTGTAGCTTGTACGCTGCACTGATTCAGCTGTTTCTTTTCCCTCTCTGGTGCAGAAGATAGAACCGAGAAGCCCAACATGCTCACCTGGCATCACGCAGCCTGTCTGCTCCAGACCCTTGCAGGCACCTCATGAAATACACGTCCACGCTCCCAGCCGAGGCGAGGAGAATGTCTTCAGCCACCTCCCGTTGCATTCGCAGCAGCTCACGAGGACCCCCTATCCTATGATTCCCATTGGGGGCATCCAGATGGTCCAGGCGAGGCCAAGCGCCCATCCCAGCTTGGTGCCCGGGTCAGTGGTGTCCCTGCAAGCCGGATTCTTCGCCTCTGACGGCAGCGGCTTCGCCGAGTTCAGCCGGGCTCCCAAGAGGGACGAGGAACCGCAGGGAACGTCGTCAGCCTCTGTCTCGCCGGTGGCAAAGGTTTCTAAGTACACACTGTCGCCGGAGCTTGCGAGCGGTGGTTACCTAGAAGAAAAAATGAGGACTAGTGAGCTTCAGCAAAAGACAGACCAGGAGGAATACAGGGTAAAAATGTTTGCTGAGTCCAGCCACGCGGAGCAGGCGGGCGGCTCGGCATCCCCGGCCAGCCCCGGCACAACCGACGAGCACTCTCCAAAGCCTTCGACAAGCAGGGAAGAACCCTTGAAAAAAACGGGCAAGAAGCAATCCGGCAGCTCGAGCACTTCTTTTGAATCATCCTGCACTTTCATCTCAGATGTCCCCTCCCAGCCGCTGGACCGAAGCAGCAGCACCGGCTGCCTCTCGGAGCCCTCATCGAGCCATCCGCACGCCCAGCCCTTCTCCGGCCGGAGGAGAAACCTCTCCGGAGAGCCCGGTCGCCAAGGGGGGACCTCCAGGAAGAGCAGTCCACACCTAGAGCACGCAGATTTAGGTCAAACTCAGAAAAAGGTGGATGAAAACACGGGAAGTACTTAAGCCTCCACCATCTGTTCCACCTTTAGGCTTCCTATGTAAAATCAACAGACATTTTCAACACTATTTCCTTTATATAATCATCGCTATAAGAAGCACTCTAGTGAATGACCAAACCCATGGAAGATTCCTGGTTTTCTTTGTCCCAGTCTGGTATTATCTCCACATGTATGCAGTTACTTGTGCCTTTTTCTATACCTTTTGTTGCTTGAAATGTACAAAACTGTTTGAGGCTGTGAATATTTTTTTAGAGTTTTTTGGAAAGGGGTTTGTTAGACCTTGTCTTTTTTTGCCATTTAAGTGTGCGTAATTATGAGCCTGAGAGATGCAGAAAGGAAAGGGTTAAGTATTTTAAGAGGAAGAAGATGCACTGAAAACAGACACAAAACAGAAAAAAAACTTTTTTTTTTTTATATTGATTAAATGATTAAAAAGAGAAACCAAACCCTTGCTCCTGTGTACAGAAGTTTATGATTCGTATTTATTACATGCTTTATTTAATTCTTGCAAAGTGCTCGCTTTGGTTTTTTTTCCTCGCATCCCTCTGATTGCCTATGGTTGTGCTTTAAACAGTTGAGACTGCTTTACATTTCAAAACCGTGTTTACCCTGAACTTGTCAATGAAACTAGCACTTCCTTGAGCAGGGGGAGGTTCCTTCGCAGCGAGAGAGAGATTGTCACTCGAAAGAGAAAAACGAATCTTGAGCATCCCTCCCTCCTGCAGAACCCATCAAAGCACTTTTCTCAAAAAAGGGACAAAAATAAAAAGGTTCTTCTTCAAAGATGTAACTGCAAGAACATAGGAATGTATCGAATGTAGACCCAGTGCCAGGAACGGTGTCTCTCGCTGGACGAGCCGGCCTCCTGCTTGCTTTAATCCTTCCATCCCACGGCCGCTCCGCGATGCCCCGGCAAAGTCCTGCCTGTGCCTCAGAGCCCCTCTTTGCTGGGGTTTGGAAGCCCTCTGTAAACACCCACCCTTGGTTTTTACAAAGAAAAACAAAAAAAAAGTGGAAGTAAACTCAGCCTTGCAACCGTTTTTCCGCCGTCCTTTTTCAGTTGCGGACAAGCTCCCTCCATCCCACCCCCCCTGCTCGGTCCCGGCTGGTTTGGCTTCGTCGAGCTCTCGGGATGCTCTCGGGATGCAGGAGTCGGTCGTGCTCTGCGGCTCCGTAAAACTCAAGGCGTGACTCTCGTGTCTTCTTTCAATGTTATTTATTTATCGAAGCGGGACGGCGCAGTCCATCCCGCGGGCGGCTCCTCCTCCGCTGTTCCGGCAGACAGAGAAGCGACGATGCTGAGCAGCGGTTCCTGTTTTGCCATCAGCTTCTTCTGCGTGCACAGTAACTTTTTTTTTTTTTCCCAGAGCAAAAGTTGTAACTTCTGAGCATCCGGAGCAGAGCAGCGGCCTCTACTGCCAATAGATCCGATACCAAAAACAGGGAGACCCGACGGAGCCACCCCCTCGCCGTCACCTTAGCACGCTTGTCAAAGTACAAATGCTCGAGACACGTTTGCCCCAGCAGGCTCTTTACTACTTCAGAGGGTTTTCTGGTCTATGGAATCTGTACAAACCTCTTTTTTTTTTTTTTTTCTTTTTTTTTTATTTGTAATTTTAACAAAAACGAAACAAAACGAAAAAAAAAAAAAAGAAAGATATAAATATTTAACCAGTGGACCAGTTCTTTCTTCTTTCAGAGCTGTTCCAGTTTATCGGGTACGTAATACAGTTTTTTTAAAAAAAAAGAAAAGAAAAGAAAAGAAAAGAAAAAAAAAAAAGAAAGAATTGCAAGAAATCAAATAAAACCCTGAATGAGAACATATTTCCTTGCCAGACTTGATGAGCTATGAACTGTTCCCGTCTCACGGGCAAATAATATAATTTTTTTAATAATCTGTGATTTTTTTTTTTTCTTTTTCCTGCTTTTCTTGTAAAGGGAATTAAGTACAAAAGACGATATCATGGAAATAACATTAAGGCTGTGACACTGACCAAACCAACATCCAGAACACATTTATACCTTAATTAGCACTTTTATCAAGTTTCCCTTTTTCCTATCTCCCCCTCTTTGGCCCCAAGCCTGGAAGCGGGTTCTGCTTTCAGACCTGGCCGGATCCCATGGCAGGAGCAGGGGCTGGGAGCCCAGATCAGTGCAGCCGCTCCGTTCAGCGGAACTCTTAAGCACCAGCTTAAATCCTGCTCAGGTTTAAGCGTGTGCTTAACAGCGAGGTGACTGGGAGTGGAACGGCCCAGCCATGAGCATCCCTGGAAACCACCCACCAAATCTAGTGACAGTTTCGCCTTCCCTGGCTTCTGCCACTTTTCCCCCACTTGCACTTGTCACATTCTTAACATTATTCCAAGATAACTTTTTGTATTTAATTTTTTTTTTTAAATATATATATATATATTGAAATTGTACATAAAAATAATGCAGCGGTTGTGCACTCAGCATCCTGGTTTTGTTTATGTGCATTTGACATGAGCTTTGGGCTAGATCAAATTTGCTGGGCTTCTTTCTCTAGTTATATTTTTATCCTTGACCTATTGATCCTTCTCATGGGTTTCAGTTTTTATTCCCTCTGTCTTTTCTGGAAAGAGGGGGGAAAGCTCAACACAAGCCAGAAGTCATTGCATGGGTTTCTTGCATTTGTTGTGGTGGTTTATTTGATTTTCATTTTCGTATATTATTCTTTTTGAAAGCTTTTCCAGCAGCTCAAGATGAGTCGAAGCTCTCTCTGCATCTCAGCTGCAGAGCCCCCGGGAGAGGAGTCTGGGGAAGGGCCGTGTGGCAGCGAGGTGCTCCCCGGGGTCATGTCCTGCTCGGATCCCCTACCCACACCTGGCAGCCGCGCACTGGGCACGTGCAGGGACCGCTCAAAACTCAGGAGATGGGCAAAAAAAACCCAGGGCTGGGCTGAATCTCGACCCGGTTCAGCTTCTCAGCAGAGCGGCTGCGGGAAGAGCAGGGGAGGCTCTGGCTGGGGTGAAATGGTGCTTCATGCTATGCCTAACGGGCGCAATATGGCCTATTGGATAGGCAAAAAGGATCACAAATAATAATAAAAAAAAAATCTATTAAAGGGCTAATTATCACACTGACAGCTCAGAGCTCCGCGGGAAGGGTGTCCTCCTCCTCCGCGCCGGCACCAGCATCTCCGTCTGTGGGCAGGGCGGGCGCCCCCGACCAGCCCTGCTGTGAAACCCTAGCGTGACCTTGTGCAAATCCCGTCTCCCCTCTGCCTCATCCTCTGCCAGGGAGCACAGGGATCCGTCTCCACCGATTTTCAGAGAGTTGAGCATTATTTGCAGCGAGGCTGAGGTCCCGGCGATCACCGGTGGCTGCCTGTCCTACCTGGAGCACCCGCCCGTTGGCTTCCCCGTGTCACGCTTGGCGAAAGCTGTTTGCAGGTCGCAGCTTCTGATGTCACTCTGGGTGTCTGTTCTGTCTGCAAAAGAGGGATGATGAATCCTGACTTGCTTTGCACAAAGGCTGCAGGGTGGCTAAGTTTGTATCTGTGCTGACACTGAGCAGAGCAGTTCGTGGTATTATTTGGGAGAGAATGTATCAACCGTGCAACGAGGAAAATTAAAACCCAGAGCCCAGCCCTTCCTTTTCATCAGCAGGTGGAAATGAAATCCCCTGCTTTTACGGCAAAGGTTCTTAAATTTATAATCCATGAAGGCATGTGGCCTCCAGAGACTGGCTGGTCCTCTTTGTTACGTAGCTGGTTGATCAGCCAAAAGCCTGTCCTGGCAGTTCCTTCGTGGTAGGCTCTTTGTGTAGCTCCCGTGAATGTAGGTACTCAGCACCAAAGGGATGTTCTGGCATCCAAGAAAGCGTCCTGCACTTGGAGGACTTGGCCCATGCTCTTCAAGAACTCCTTGGAGCAGTCAAGTTAAGTACCAAGCCTTAGATCCAGAGCTAATAAAGCACTTGTACGTTGGCTTAAGTGTTTCTGGAGTTTCAGTAACTTCATTGTGCTTAAGTATGAATTTAGCTTCTTTTATCAAGGTTACAGAGCTCAGTGTCTTGCAGGATTGAGCAGACTTTAGAAGGAGGACAGGGGGGCAGTCGGCTCCCAAAAATGACCCTGTGCCTTGAAAGAGATCTCCGTCAGCTCTGATTATCCACAGGTTGTTGGCCAGATACCTAAGAGCAGCACCAGGAAACACTTAAAAGTAATGATGAAGTAGCTGTGACTTTACAGCTTATGACTGGGAAATGTATTTCATCACCTGCTCCTAAGGGGTGGCTTTTTCAGCCCTGGTGTCTGTTAAGTTACACTCCTTGGCCAGTGCTTGGGCTCACTGGTAAAAGCCACCCACCAGTCCCAAACCCTCCTCCCATCCAGTCTGCCAGCGTTTGCTGCCAGCACTTGGTCAGTCCTGCTGCCTGCCTGCTTGCCAGGCCCTGGAGCTGGACGTGGTGGGAGATGCTGACTGGCAAAGCTGGGTGACCGTGGTGGGAGATGCCAACTCTCAGAGCTGGGTGGCCATGGCAGGAGATGTCTGCTGGCAGAGCTGGGCGACGATACCTGCGGTCAACGAGAGCAGAGCATCCAAGCATCCTCCCAATTGTTGACCATCAGCTCCACTGGAGCGATGTCAAGCACAACTGGCCGCCTCCCCACCTCTTTTCCTTCACTTCCACCAAAAAAATCTGCGCAAGAGTTGGTTTTCTCTTAAGCCAGCTTTCACTTTTACCTGGTTTTTGGTTTAAATCCACAGAAGCAGCACCTGAACAAGCAATATACTTGGTCACACAGAAGTCATTACGATGATTCCAGTTTTCATGTGAAATCCAGGACAATTTGATCTAGCCCTTTTCTGCTGTTCCTGCAATAGCTTTTAATTTGCTGACTTGGTTTCA
>JANVCC010000120.1:1364342-1416842 GCA_025345505.1 Todiramphus chloris collaris | reverse complement strand
ATGGATGAATAGAGATGGTTGGATGGATGCTTTGATGAGGCTCTGCAGACCCCAGCCTGAACTCCGTGCACTGATCAGAGACTATCTGGAGGTAGCTTCGCTGGGTTTGATTTTTTAAGCGGGGTCTTTTTTTTGCTGGATCCTCCCGGGCCAGGGATGCTGTACAGTATCCCGCAGTGGGTCTTGCTGGTCTTTCTGCTGCCAGGTGAAGCAAGGTCCCCTGCTCCCCACCAGAAAGCTGAGGGGGGCTGTTTTCTCCACTCCTTACTTGTCCAGATTGTCCTTTCCCATCCAGGGCATGTCTGGGCATCCCCCTTCTGCCCCAGTATGGTCCCAGGGTTCTGCTCGCTCTGCTGCTTGGGGCATCCTTGCCATAGAGCCAGATGGGGGACGCAGAATCATGGAATCACTAAGGTTGGAAAAGACCTCTAAGATCATCAAGTTTAACTGTCAGCCCAACACTAAAAGCCACCCTAAAGAGGGTATTTGGGACTGGGGAGGGATGGAGAAGGTCATTGGGTCTCACAAAAAACACACTTCCTCATGAAGAGGAGGAAGAAGTGTTGGTGGCAGGGTGCAACCTTCTGCCTTCCTCCTCTCCGAGATCTGGCTGGCTCTGCAGCAACTACTGGTTTTTGAGTTACTCATCACTCGCTTGGGAGGAAGGAATTTCCCAGTCCCCAGTGCACAGCTGGGGCAGCAGGTCCCTGCTCTGTGCCTCAGTTTCCCCAACTACAGACAGCAGCCATGGCCTCTTCAGAAGGTTATGAGAAAACTCCAGTGGTTAATGCAAGAGTAAGGCCTAAAGATGCACGGCTTTGGGCAACATCTCCCCAGGGCTTCTCCTGTGTTGGAAAGGCTTAGAAAGCTCTGGGTGGTGGGTGCTCTGCCCTGCATCCCTCTGCTCCAGGGGGTTCCTCTTGCTGGTGTCCCTGCTCCGAGTCTGCTCGGTGCAGCAGAAGTGGATGCAGCGTTTTGGTCCGTGCATCCAAAGAGACTCTCGGGCCCGAGGAGATGTGTGAGAGTCGGGGCTTGGGGAAGACTTGGTCCTTTACTACCCTACTAACACCTTGTATTTTCCTTTGTGGTGGTTGAAGGCAAGGAGCCTTGCTTGGCTGGAGGCCATGGGATGGTGACGTTTGTTCCAGGGACGCTGCCAGCCCCTCCAGTGTGTGCTGGAGCCACTGAATGGAGGAATGATTTTTTCCTTTTGAAAAAACAGTTTTCTCCAACGCTTAAAACCAGAGACTGTTCAAAGGCAGCCAGAGCTGTCTGGAGAATGCTGCAGCTAAACCCCGCTAATCTCCCAAACCTGGAACCAATTTGGTTTACACGAATCTCCAGAGTGGCTCCAATTAATCAGGTGTCCCAAGAAATTCCTTTCCCCTAAAAAGTCTTTGTTTTCTAGACACAGAGACCAGACGTTTCCTCCCCTGGGAAGCCAAACATAGCATCAAAATATGAAGAATCCTTTGGCTGACGTTAGGGGCTGGTTGCCCCCTGGGAAATGCAGTCACCGATAGCCGTGCGAAGCGGGGAAGGTTGTGACAGCACTGTAGGAAGTTCAAGCTGGTGCCTCTCTCTGGGAGGCTGGAATTTCCACTGGTCTTTTGAAATACCCAAGTCCCATAATGAAACGGTCTTTCTTTCTCCCCAGGTTCAGCCTCCCAGCAGCTCAGGAGCTTGACTTGAGAACCTGGAAAGCTGAATTCCTGTTATAACCAGACCTTTATGTGCATCGCAGGTGTACAAACAACCTCAGAAATCTTCACTCCTTGACCTCTCCTAGGGCTCTTGGCTGAAGACGGAGCCAGATTGCCCAGCTGAAGGGTGGGTTTTAGCTCCACCACGTTGGACGAACCAGACCAGTGTCACTACTGGAAAGAGCTGGTGAGCTTGTGTGGAGAGTAAGCTGGATGGCTTTAGCAAGAAACCAGTTTACCTGCTTCCAGTGACTGCAGCCATGCACCAAAGGGAGCTGCTGGCGTGGGAGGAATAAGAGGGGAAGGGCTGGGGACAGGGATGAAGTAATTCCTCCAGGGGGATGCAGCAGGACTGAAGCCGAGACGGGGCGGAGGTGGTCTTGGGCAACTGTCCACACTAAGATCCAGCCCTGCCAGCCAGTTTTTGGTTGGTTTATGGGTTTGCTTTTCCAGACCAGCATCAGTGCAAAGGGTTTTGAACGCTCCCCTGAGACGTGGAGCTGGCAAGGTGAGCTGGAAAAGAGCTGAGAGGGACCTGTCTCTGGGGAGCTTGGGACACCAGCGAGCTGATGTCCCATGATGGAGGAGGTCACGGAGTGCACTGCAGAGCTCTGCGCTGCCTCGCCAGGGGGGACTGGGCAGAGCCACAGCCCTTTCCTCATCTGCCCCACATCCCCTTGCTGTGGCTCAGACAGACAGAGGGAAGGATGTGGGCAAGTGCCAAGGGGCAGGGTGGTGTCAGCAGCGAGGCTGT
Organism: Todiramphus chloris collaris; assembly: GCA_025345505.1. Classification (NCBI taxonomy): domain Eukaryota; kingdom Metazoa; phylum Chordata; class Aves; order Coraciiformes; family Alcedinidae; genus Todiramphus; species Todiramphus chloris. The sequence continues at coordinate 1,414,385 of JANVCC010000120.1, read as the reverse complement.
GCTGCAGAGACCCATGGAGGGACAGCTCGTTACATGTGTGTGCATCCAACACCGAGAGCTGGGGAACACGACCGGAGGTAAAACGTGTGGGTGGGGAGAGGCAGCTCCCCATCCTTCTGCCTGGGGATGAGCTTGGCCCCCTCCCCACTGCAGCCAGATGGTCTGGGGCCGGGAGCTGATGCTTTATCCCATGAGGAGGTGTTTTTTGCTGGAAGGGCTGGCATGGTCACCACAGACTGCTGCTTGTTGTTATGACAACAGGAGGAGGCTGCTGTGTGCAGAGTGGAACAGGGGACGAAGGGAAGGAAAAGGGGTGGCAGTGGAGAAGGTCTTAGTCAGCAAGCAGTCAGGCCGAGGCATGCACAGGGTTGGCGGACACCCCCCAGGGATGGAGACACCCCCAGGGATGGTGGACACCCCCAGGGATGATGGACACCCTCAGGGATGGAGACACCCCCAGGGATGGTGGACATCCCCGGGATGGAGACACCCCCAGGGATGGTGGACACCCCAGGTATGGAGACACCCCCAGGGATGGTGGACACCCCCAGGGATGGAGACACCCCCAGGGATGGTGGACACCCCCAGGGATGGAGATACCCCCAGGGATGGAGACACCCCCAGGGATGATGGACACCCCAGGGATGGCGACACCCCCAGGGATGATGGACACCCCCAGGGATGATGGACACCCTCAGGGATGGAGACACCCCCAGGGATGGTGGACACCCCGGGGATGGAGACACCCCCAGGGATGCAGCCATCGTGGGGCATCAGGAGGGGTTGAGCTTTGTGCCTTCTGCCATGGCTGATGACACCACCATGCACGAGAGGGGTCTGGGCACGGCTGCACTGCTGTGTGCCAGCAGCCTAACCCCGCTGGCACCATGTACACAGCTGGTGGGACAGAAACTGGGAAAATCATGGCTGATACAACAGACTCTGCTGATTACTGCAGCAGATCACTCGTGGGGAGAGCTGGCAGGCGAGGCATGACTTCATTCTCCTTACAGACGTTTCTTGGACGGTTAGCAAGACAAATAAAAAAATCACTTAATAACAAATCTTGTGTCCTGCTGGAGTCACCAGCACCCCCTCACAGCCTCTCCTGCCCAAAAGGGGGTCAGCATAAAATCAGGAGATGCAGGAAGCTGTCAGGGTAAGTCCACAGTGTCAGCTTGTGCTTTTAATTTTAATCAGGTGCCTCATAACCCGCACTTCTTTGTAAAATCACAGCTCCTGGACCCAGATGATGAAGTGAAAACCTTGGCTTTCATCGTTAGATAGGTGCAAACAACCACATCCTCTGGGTTATGGAGGAAAACTTGGAGATGTGTCCCCTGCGTGCTTGCCAAGAGGGATTAACACCCATGTGAAGTTCAGGACTGCCACTGCCTTCCTGTGAGATCTGGTCACATCCCTTAGGAACATGGCCCTGACTTTTCTAGAAGCAGCATAAGCAAAGGTTTCAAGATCAGACCAGAGAAAGGTCAAGAGCAACCTGGCCTGACCTCCTCACTGACCCTGTTCTCAACTGCCTTCGACCTGAGCTATCCTAATGTGTGTGCATCGATGTGTGAGGAATGGGTTAAAGCCTTCCAGGTGTTCAGAAGCTATGGTGGAGACACCAGCAGCCAGACCCTTCACTTAGGAGCCCGGGGGATCCTGTGAGTCAACCACATCCTACTGCTGTTGCCCTCTCCAAGGTGCAGTGTTGAAAGGACACAAGTAACCTGCCCTTATGGCACCTCTTTAGCAGGTAACCAGCAACCACTTTAAACCCCAAATTAAAAAGCCTGTGAGATGAGTGGGCTTTGTTGTTCCTCAAATGACAGAGGACATGGCTTCAGGAAGAGGTGGCTGTGGGTGAGACCATATTCTATGTATTATTTATCTCAGAAGGTCTTTCCCTGCTCTAGCTGCAAGTTGAAAGGCAGCTTAGGACACAGATATGCCCAGCTCCTTCAGTCCTAAAGCAGTGCAATGTTCCAGCTGAAAATCTAGGTTAAGAGATGAAACACTAAACTCCCAGAGACAGAGCTGGGTTCGTGGTCTGAACATTTAGTGAAACCTTTGGTCCTATAAATGTGTGAGCACTGGGAATTCCCAGGCACGCACGTGCCATTGCTCGCTCTGGATTCTTCAGTCCTGCACCACGTATCACCTGCAGCTTCTTGCTCCTACAATCAGGTTCTTAACTGAGAATCCAAATCTGGAAATCATGACCTTATCTTTTCTAACGTAAGGTAAATATGAAGAAATCAAAATGTATTATTCTTTTAACCTCGTAACTTTGAAGACTTCACTTAGGACTTTTCAACACATAGTGACCACAGTCTGAACACTAAGCTCCAGCTGAGGAGATCTCCCATTTTAAGATCTCTGCAATGCATTAGGACACAAATTCATTTCACAAAAAGCAGGCGGTGTTTTAAGAAAAGTGTTGTGCTCAAGGAAGGTCTTTTCATGAAGTTTTGACAAGCTCTGTACCAGTGTCTTTCAGTCTAGGGCCAGTATCACCCAACTGGTGGCTGATGGCACAGGAGCATCCTGGCTGCTGGCCCGTCACTCAGACTGTGCCAGCTGGCAGCAGGTGAGTGTGGGGAGAAGAGGAGATAAGGGCTATGGGGAAGGTATGTCGGAGATGCATGAAGAAGAGGATATCCAGGCTGGATGGTTGGATTGAGGTACGGGGAAAGCCTCCAAAGCGTGGGCCCATGCCACTGAGTGGAAGAACTCAACTTCTTGAGGGTAGACACTGCAGTGGTGGCTCATGGCATGTCAGCATCTCAGCTGATCCTCCTCTGAGACAGGCAGTTAGAGCAGAAAGCCTCCTCCTGGCTCATTTTCTATATCCTCCTGACCCTTTCTGAATGCTTGTGTACTTTCTGCACTCCTTCTTCAGAAACAAACGCCACGATTCCCAAACTCTCAGGCAGCACCAGGAGCTGGGGCTTTAAATTCTTCTCTCACAACGCAGGAAACAGCATGAGCCTCGGAGGCTGCTCACCGCAGAAAAAGTAATGGCTCTTGCTAACAGCAAACCTCTCTGCCCTGTGCTTTTATATATCTGACTGGAGACCTAATAAGCACTGAATTGGTGTGTGATTTAATGAGTCGGACTTCAAAGCTGCTGTTTCAACACCTAATTCACTCATCTGGACTAATAACTGAAATGGGTGGCATCTTTTTTATTTCCTTCCAGCAATTTATTATTTACCCAGTTGCTTTACAGCTCCTAATTTAATAAGTGCACCAACCCAGGGGTACTGCTTCAGGAAGGAGGAGTAACTGTGAAATCCTACAGTCCCTCCTATGAACTGCTTTAGTGGACACCAGAGGTCCCATTATGACATTTTTAAGCCCTTTATGCCACTGGCAAGTAAAAGATGTGGAGTGCTGGGCCTCGCAGGACAGCCTCTGGTTCCAAAATGTGCCAGCAGCTGCTTCAGTGATGAACGGCAGCTCTGGGTCTTCTCCTGGGGATTCATATCCTGGAGCCTGGAGATGTGTGATGAAGCGTGGCTGACCATGCCATGGAGCCACCTCTGCTGCTCCCCTGGATCTGGCCAAAGGGTGCCTGAGGATCATAGAATCATAGAATGGATTGAGTTGGAAGGCACCAAAAAGATTCCAACCCCGCTGCCATGGGCAGGGTCACCTCCCACTAGAGCAGGTTGCTCACAGCCCCATCCAGCCTGAGCTTAAACACTTCCAGGGATGAGGCAGCCACAGCTTCTCTGGGCAACCCATTCTAGTGTCTCACCACACTCAGAGTGAAGAAGTTCTTCTTAATGTCCAATGTAAATCTACTCTGCTCTAGTTTAAAACCATTGTCCCTCATCCTATCACCACAAGCCCTTATAAAAGTCTCTCTCCAGCTTTACTGTACGACCTTTTCAGATACGGGAAGGCCGCTGTAAGGTCCTCTCCAGGCAGCATGGCTCATTTTTGGTCTCTCCTCTCTCTTCCTCCCCTTACAAGGTGGTGAAAGACAGAGCAATGACCTTGTCCCTATCCCATTTTTCCCGTGGGTTAACATTATGGCCACAAAGCTGAGATATAAACCCCAGAGAGTGACTTTTAGAGGTCTAGAGGACAATTTGTTGGGGGATGATCAAGGACAGAAGTTTCCAGGATCATTCCAGGGTCATGCAGACAGCTCTGTGTGTGAGAGAGCAAGCCCAAAGCACATTACGGCTCTGAACCTCCATCTGCCCAGCAAGCAGGATAAATAAGAGATCTTTCTGCCCTTGCATTGCACTGACAGCTTCTGCACTGCTGGATCGTCAAGAATTGCCACTTTGCTTTTTTCCTGCCTTCATCCCACCTGAAGCATCCTTTAGGTCATGCAGCTCGCTGGGTCTCCTTGGATATTTCTCAGCTCTATCAGCCGGGAGAAATCTGAGTGGAGCTGTCACACTGAGCTGCTCTGCAGGCGTGATTTCTCCGAGCTGTTGCATTCAGGCACACTTGAAGCACAATCTGCCGTGCTCATAACCACCACCGGCTTTCCCCTTCCCCATTCCTCATCCCCGGGTTTCAAAGCACTTTTTGCAGACATTAAAGAGCCATTCCCCAGAACCCCAGAGGCTGCAGCTAAACTGAGCTGCTCTGAAACGCTCCCGCTGTTGCCGTGATACCAGCCAGAGCTCGCAGCAGCTGCTAGCCTTTTGATTACCACCTAAACCAGCTCAGAGGTTAGGTCATTTCACAGATAAAGCACCGAGCCAGAGATGTGACTGTGCTGGGATCTTACCGAGCTGGCCACCGGCAGAACAAGGGATGCTGCCTGGGATTCATCATCTCTTTCGGCAAATTCACATCCTCCTTTTCTGCACTCACACCACTCTCCTCTCTTGACCCCCAAGCCACCTAACTCACCCTTTGGGCACTGGCCATGCTCTCTGCAGTTGTGCAGTGCTGAGAGTGTCGATGGCGTTTTGTAGCCCGTCTGCTAATCAGGCTGTTCTGCAGAAGGGGAAAATCCTAATAAACCTGCAGCAGGTTCCCTCGCTGCTAATTAACATTTGATCCATTTTCCTCTGGTTTTAAGTGGGAAATAGCAGTGAGCTGAGCTTGGGCTCCGAAGAGACACATTCCTGGCCCATGAACTATTCCCAAAGCACAGCTCTGAGAACATCCAAGGCAGAAACGCAGCTCGCTTCTCCTGACTGCAGCGCACAGCGAAGAGGGGCTGCGTTTCCCATTTCGGGCTGCTGATAATTGAAGCCAGCAAAAACTGCAGCCAGACTTTGATTTTAGAGATGGGCAGGCAGGGACCTGCCTGGGCTTCAGGCCACAGGGCTGGCCTAAACTGGGTAGCAGTGCAAGACTTCACTGGTCTGGGGGCACATCAAGGGTCCCACGCTTGAAGCAAACAGAAGCTTCAATAGCAGCCCACTCTGTGCAGAGGTGAAGGGGAGAGGCACTGGTGACCTGCACCTGCTCAGGGAAAAAGAGGGACCAGGCTCAGCCCATGCTCAGGCACATGGCAGGTGCTGCAGGTCTGGTTACGGTGTCACCACACCAGACTCAAGCCAGAGACACCTGAACATGTCCTGAGCATGGTGGCAGGCTAATGACCTGCCATGGTATGGGGCTGTCTGTGAAACTGGGGTCCACGGATCACTCCTGGGCCCTTTGCAGCTTGGGCTGCTGCTCCCAGAGATGACCCCTTTGCTTTCAATTGGCTCTTGGCCCTGGCTGTGCCCACCTCAGGCCATCCAGACCGTGGCACCTGTGATGGTGGTTCCAGTGGCATGGGCACCAACAGGAGACAGGCTGAATGTCCCAGCTGCTTCCCCAGAAACCATCCATCAACTGTCAGTCTGACCTTACTGGTCAGGTCTGAGTCACTCCAGACGCGTGGCTTCCTGTGACAACATACCATGTCCCCAGTCTACTGTGGCACTCCAGCAAAAGACATCTGCACTTGGGTTTCTCAGGCTGGGACCCACACAGATCTGGGTCCCTTTACAGGCCTTCATTCTCTTCATTCTTCTCCTTGCTTGGCTGGTCACAGCTACAGATCACTGCTCTCCCCAGCCAGATTCTATAGCCCTTGGACCCTCAGTCACAAACCCTGTGAGGTGCCTGTCCCACCAGCATCCCTGCTCTCACCTTCCGCCAACCCTTGAGCAGCATCACCTTAGCAATAAATTCCATTTCCAACCAGCCCCGGATGCAGAACAGCTAAAAATCAAACCAGTTCATGGTTTGATCCCTATGCCACCAGTGTCCGCCCACTCCTTGAAGTACTGAACATATTTGCCCTTGTTTCTGGTGGCATCAGAGCCACTGTGATCTCAAAGGCCAGCGTTTCCTGGGGCCAGGTGCTGCTGTTCTGGGCACAACGATTCCTCGACAGCTCAGCGGGGTTTGCAGCCCACGCAGAGGTGGCTGCGTGTCCCCTCCGGCCCCGTCACCGCTGCCTGTCTAATGGCTGGATGGTCTTACAGTGGTGATAAGAGGGGATTGGATGGCTGACAGATGGTATTAAAATGAGCTTGCAGGAATGAAACATGAAAAGATTGGATTAGCACGGGTGTGGGTGCTCATGCCAATTACTGCTGGAGCTCAGCCCCGCTCCTCGCAGCCCGGCGTCGGGCAGGTACGCTCAGCAAAGATTTCTCTTTAAGAGAAATTAATGATTTTTTTTTTTTTTTCTCAAGCACTCTCGTCTCTTTAATTAAATTGCCTCGGGAAGCTGTCAGTCAAACCGTGCGAGTTACAGTCCTGCTGCCAAGCAGCCATTCGGTCAAATGAGCGTTTTGTGCTCACGATGCTTGTGAAGGGGCTGGAATTGCCGTTAGTCCCCACGGGGGTGGCACTGGGAGCCTGGCTGTCTGGAGATGTCCCCACACCTCAGCAGTGGGGCTGGGAGCAGGGTCTATGATGAAGAGCATCACCCTGGAGAAGAAAAGACTCTCCTGAGCTCAGCTGCTCCCACAGGCATCTCTGAGCCTGGCATGCACAGCAGAAAAGGATTTGAGGCTGGATGAAAGAAAGGACTGGGTCTTGAGTTTTGCTGGATGTTCCTCTAGCCCAAGCCATCACAGCGTGCAGCAGGTTTCCATGGTGCTGTCTCATGATCCCATCTGCCCTCATTCACAGCCCTGGCATCGTGCTATGGAGTTGGGAAGCCCCCAGACCCTCTCCTCTTTAGTAATTATATTCCTCCAAGCAAAACAGGACCCTTTCCAGATCCTTTTAGCCCAGTGGTGACCCTGGGCTGTGTCAAGCCTGGTCTTCCTCTGAGCAAGTGCCCCACATGGGTCACCTCAGCTGGGGGTGGGAAGGCTGGGAGATGGGGAGCAGGGGAGCATGAGGAGGAAGAGGTCCCTTTCTGCTGTCTCTGTCCTTCAGTCACACCACAGGGCAGCTCCCAGGCACGAGCTATTGATCGAAGGGTCAAAGCAAGCTTTCTGTCGCCCTAACTCAAAGCGGTTTGCTGTTGGTTACGCTACAGGGGAGGCTGTTGAGATGCCATCTACCCGGGCTGGCTGATGAACCCTGACTAGAGCAGCGGGCAGGAGTTGTGGCTTCCAGGCTTTGCTTCCACCCTTCATTTCAGCAAATCCCTTCCTTGCCTCGGGGCTCTGTTTCCCACCCAGAAAACACGAGTCTCAGCTAAGCGAGGGTCAGCAGATGCCCTGAATGTCTGACACAGAGACAAACGTGCCGTGGCGTTGGGTCAGAGGCAGGGACGAGGCTTTGGCACCGAGAATGGATGCTCAGGACCGTGCCTGGGGGGCATGGGGTGCACCAGCTCCCAGAGTTGCATCAGCCAGTGCCAGGCCGCTGAGCTCTGCGGCAAGTGCTTGGCAGAGGGCTCTGCCTTGGGAAGCGAATTCTGCATGTCCACGGAGTGCCATCTAGTGGGACTTTATTTTATCTTCCATATTTCCTTAAAAAAAGCTGCGTTTCCTTAAAAAACACAGCGCTGCACATAGGTTTGATGTGTGTCCGAAAGGAGAAAGCCAACAAATTAATGCAAAGTCTCCCTATCGTGCGCTCTCCCAGCAGCTCCTTTCCCATTGTGTTTTTCCATCTCCCTTCCTTGCATAACGTCTGCATTTTTCTGGCACGTTCTCAATCTTGATTTAGAGTGGAAGCTCCACAAGAAAAACATCGCGTGTTTTCAATTGTATTCGAAGGGCCCTGTAAGTCAGCGGTACTCCGGGGTGGATGAGTATTGTAAGATGCTCTTCATGGGTGCATCTCCGTGCGTCTGAGCACGGGTGACAGAGGGAGAGCGAGCGCAGGAGCGCGCGGGCGCGTGTCTGTTCGCCCTTGCTTGAGCGCGCATTTGCATTTCTTGGAAAACACAAAGGGTGTCACTGCAAGCACAGGTATGGGTGGGTGCCCGCCCAAGGCACATAGGTGGGTTTCTCCAAGGGCCATGCGTGTGTTTCTCCCTGCTAGTGGCACTCCAGGCGAAATGCAGGGGAGAACAGGGCTCCTTGCAGCAGGACTGTGCTCTGCCCTGCCTGTCTCTCTTTCAAGACCAGGAGTCTTGCACCAGGGCAAGCCTGACCCTTGTGCTCCTGGTGATTCCATCCTGCAGTCGCTGGAGGGGTCATGGTGAAAGTCTCTCAAGTGCTTTTATAGCCTAATTGTGTCCTTGGAGGTCCCCAAATGTCATGGGAGATGTTGGGCTGCATTGAGAGGAGCTGTTTGGAGTCTGAAAGGGGGAGATGGATAACGGAGACCAACAACTGACACAAGGGGAGACCAACGATAAAGGAACTGGAGCTGCAAAGGGCCGGTGTTGTGCTAAGGGACAGGTTTCAAGCTTCAGGAGACTTGACGTGGGCCATGATCAGGATTTCACTGACTCCTTTGTCTCTCCCTTTACCATACGCACCCTTCCAGTCCTTCTCACCCAGCAGCTGGTCTGACACAACATCTGGAATCTGCCAGCGGTGCAGTCTGTTCTCTGCTGGCTGGTACAGAGAAGCTGGAGGATGTTCCCTCAAAGAAATGCTGGAGAAGTGATGTGGGTGATGCCAGCAGGCAGAGCAGTGATCGATGATGCTCTCTGCATCTGAGTGACCACCGAAGCAGGTCACCTGTACTAGGAACATCATGCAGTATTTTCTTGAAACAAAAAGTCATCGGGCAGTGGGGAGAGGCTTCATTTGCCAAAAACTTCTGTTTGAAAAACATTGATTTTTGTGGTAGGATGAGGAGGGGATGCCACTGTAGCTACAGAAACCTTCTGCATTGAACAGAAAGTTGGGCATTGTGCTCTAAGCACTGTAGGTACGTATTTTTAACTATATGTATGCTCATGGACATGTGGTATATATACAGATATGTATATCATACATATATGCCCCTCACACAGACACGCACATATATAATATACATATATGTAAAGTGTTGGTTTTGATACCTTAAAAATACATAGCAGAGCAACTGCTGGCCTGAATTATTCTGCCTGCTCTAGAAGTGTGGAGGGTGGCTGATGTATTCTGGCTCTGGAGAGGGGTAAGTGTTGGCAAAAAGGGTGCTTCCCCTTCCACCCTCAATTTGTGCTTATAGGCTGATTGATTACGTCTTGTAGTCTTAAAAAAAACCAAAACAAAACAGAAAAAAAAAATTCAATCAAAATCTGTTGTTGAAGATTGACCCTAAATGTATAATTAAAAAAAAAAAAAAAAGATTGAGCTGGCAGGGTGGTGTCATGTCTCATGGGTCCAGTGAGTGTCCCTGTCAGTGTCAGTCCTAGAGAACATTAATCATATTTTACTCACTCCTTACTCAAATCACCACCCACAAATGACTTGTCTGAGGAAGAGCTGAGTAAAGCCCTGAGAAGCTGACAGTGAAAAATGTTAGCTATGTAGCTATCTCCCCAGCCTTATTTGCACACTCATCACCAGGATACCCAAAAAAGGCTATGTTTGTGTCATCACTACCCCCTGCCTGGAGCATCACACCCAGGGTCTGGTCGTGTGGCAAGAGGGGTTGTCCATGATGTCAGTTGGTAATGCTTTGGAGGGTCAGTCCAGGTCAAGAAGAGTTGTCTCCTCTGTGTCATTTCCCTGTCCTGCCTCCTACCCAGGATGGCTCTGTGCAAGGCGGAGAGAGAGAAAGGCTTCATTGAATCTCAAACCCAGCTAGAGGTTTGGATTCCCAAGTGGGATTGCTGGGCTTGGAAACATTTAACTTGGCTCTGGCTTTTGTCTCCATGCCTTTGGCTGCTAGTGGTCTATTTGCTGTAATTCATCCTCAGATAGTCTTGGTGCCTGGAGGAGCCTCGCTGTGAAAAGGCTCCGTGTTTATTCGCTGGATCAGCCTCTTGCTCCACTCAGGCAATTCCTGCTCATGTTTCTCTTGCAGGGGAAGAAAAGAGAAGTTGTTTAATTTACCCAAATGAGTTTCCCTTCTCAATGAGGCTGATGATAACAACACTATGGACTGGTGCAGACAGGGCAGCACAGCCACGTACTGCAGGTGGGAGTCCCCATCACCCTATCCCCAGCACTGCTTTGGGACAGGCCAGCAAGTGTCTAAAAAGGACGTCACTTGAAATTATCCTGCCTGTTCTAAAGCTTACAGCCAGGAGCCAGTGGGATGCCACTATCGAAGGGAAAATATGCCGTCTACTGAGGTTTCATCTGGGCTTGAGGATTTCATAGTGTACTCCAACCACGGTGGGCCCACAGCCATCGTCATGGTCCACTGTCATCCCTCCAGGAGAGCTGGGCTTGCGGGTGGGGCTTGTATTTGAGCCTGGCTCAGGCTGTTGGGCACACGCCATAACCTGACACACTGTTTATCTAAAACATATTCCAACTTGGACCGGTCAGTTCTCAAGAGACCTTGGCCACAGCCAACATGGAAGCAGCAAAGGGGCCCCTTTGGGAATTTGGCCCAAACAGAGTCAAAGCTGTTGGTGGTGATCCAAGAATTTTAATTGATTCTGCCAACACACACACCCCCTCAGCACTCGAAGGGCCTCGGTGTTGGCCTGGGTGTGTGAAATCTTGCCCCAGGGGCCTGCTCATGCTGTGACCTTTTGGCATGCTCAGCACCCGGCACCAGGGCTTAGATGGGACCATGGCAGAGGGGCCCTGCTTGGCACCAGCTGCCAGCATCTGCTCCCATGGGGAGACCATGTACAAGGTAGAGCATCTAGAGGGGATCTGCAGAGAGCGATCACAGCTTGGACACCACTGACTTTGCCTGCGTGCAAGTGGTGGCATTTAACCCTCCTTCATCCTGGGACAACTAGTTGGGGAAAGCTGCTCCCAGACCTACAGAGAATGAAATCGCCAGAGGTGGCTAATTAACAACCATGGCTCTTTTGCATCAGCATCCTCAGGATCCTGAGAATGCAAACGAGTGTTGCAAACAGTGTGTGCAACAGGGACCTGGTACTCTGAACTCGGCACTGGAAGGCTTTGCACCCATTTTGCATTGGCACAGATGACCTGGAGAAGGATCAGCCCTCGGGCTGCCTGGTAGTCTCTCCTAATTTAAGCAGGGAGGAGGGAGTGGGGCACTGGGCCCAGATTTGCTATCTCTAATTAACTTCCTTGACTCATCCCTGCTCGCTGGTGTGAAGCTCCAGCTGCTGCTGCACTTGCTGCCCCTCTAAAAGTGCAGGAAGAAAGTACCTTCATCCGAGGGCTGCTTGGCTGGGGGAATGAAGCAGCTCAAGGGAAAACAGATATTGCTAATCTGTATGAAGTGGGCAGGTTTATACTGGGTTAGTACGAGCAGGCTCTGTGCACAGGCTATTTTTCTCCCCTGAGAGAGCTGGGATCTGGTGAGCTCGGTAGTGCTATTTGAACAGCCTTTGTCATGTTGATTCTGGTGCCAGTCCAGAATGCAGAGAAATAAAAAAGGACAGGAAAATTAACCAAACTTCTCAAAAACCTCTGACTGATCTGCTGTTGCTTGATGGGGGGCACAGGAAGAAGTTTCACTGCTTCCTCCAGTTCAACTTTGCTGGTCTCCCCGTGTTTCTCTTCTTGCACGTGAACCACTGCTGGGCCAGACAGATGAGGAAACAGCCTGGAAACTGCCCGACTATCCATGGAGGATTGCCTGGAGCTCTGCTCCCTGTCCTGAGGCTGTGATACCCTGGAGTGCCAACGCTTCAGGTAGCTCCTAACTGGAGCCTGGAGCTCTAGCACGTTGAAGCTGTGTGGCTTTGCTGGCTCTTTCAGCCTGCCTTACATCACCGTGATAGAGCAAGCAAACAAAATGCATGTAAGCGAGAGAGGCGAACGTGACAAGAGCGATAACTCACATGCCACTCTGCTTGCTCACCCAGAGGAGTCAGGCAGAAGCTATATATAGAAGTGCGATTGCTAACAACTGGCACGGGAAAGCCTTCGGCATCTCCATTCCATTCATTTACACCTCCCACAAAGAAGACAAAGAAAGCCTCTTTGAAGGACTGCCAACCTGTTGCCATCTGAGTCAGTCACTCTCAGCCACAGCCTCTAGTGCATCCTCCGCTACCCGATGTCGTGCACGTCGAGGGCCGGATTCACAGCTCGGTTACCTCCAGGTGAACTACTGAGCCAAGGTCATGTGAGTGTTGCTAAACCCAGCATCTGGCCTCCCCATCCCTCCACCCATTAACAAGACCCCCACATCCTTTGACTCAGACAGAAGCTTGTGTGGGACAAGACCTGGTGGAGCGGGGCCAGAGGAGCCCCAGCGATGCTGGGAGGGCTGGAACCCCTCTGCTGGGAGCCAGGCTGGGAGAGCTGGGGGGGTTCAGCCTGCAGAGGAGAAGGCTCCCCAAGGGGAGACCTTCTGGGGGCCTGGCAGGACTTGAAGGGGCCTGGCAGAAAGATGGGGATGGACTTTTGAGCAGGGCCTGTTGGGACAGGACAAGGGGTGATGGGTTTAAACTAAAAGAGGGAAGATTTAGGCTAGATAGAATTAAGAAAAATTTTACAGTGTAGGTGTTGAGACCCTGGCTCAGGTTGCCCAGAGAGGTGGTCGATGACCCACCTCTGGAAACTTTGCATGTCAGGTTTGACAGGAATCTGAGCAACCTGCTCTAGTTGCAGATGTCCCCTCTCACTGCAGGGGGGTTGGATGAGATGAGCTTTACAGCTCCCTTCTGATCCAAACCATTCTATGATTCTGTGACCATTTACCTTTAATTCTGGAGTTCCCTTTGCTGGTCAGACTTCACAGGCTCCTTGGTAAAGGCGACCAGCAGTGAGCTAACCCCAGCAACAAGCTGCACATTAAGTAAATTCTGTAAAATTTCTCTGATGTCATAAAAGGAGGCATGTTTTAAGCATCTGGACAATTTCTGCATGGCAATATTTTAATTGCTGTATAAATAATAGATACTGTATGTTATAAGAACTTTCTGCAGTTAATTGGTAGCAAATGAATATTTGAGACACAAGAACGAATAGCCTGGCCTGAGTTTTACCCATCCACTGTCACAGAATCAGAGAATCACAGAATGGTACGGGTTGGAAGGGACCTCTGAAGATACTGCCAGAGCAGGACAAAACTAGAGCAGGTCACACAGAAATGCATCCAGACAGGTCTTGAAAGTCTCCAGAGAAGGAGACTCCACAGCCTCTCTGGGGAGTCTGTTCCAGTGCTCTACAACCCTTACAGTAAAGAAGTTCTTCCTCCTGTTGAGGTGGAACTTCCTGTATTTGAGCTTGAATCCATTGTCCCTTGTCCTATCACAAGGCAGAAGTGAAAAGAGGTTGTCCCTGCCTTCTTGATGCCCAGACCTCATGTATTTATAGACATTAATTAGATCCCCTCTCAGTCTTCTCCTCTACAGACTAAAAAGTCCCAGGTCTCTCAGCCTTCCCTCATAAGGCAGGTGTTCCAGCCCCTTCGTCATCCTCGTAGCCTCTGTTGGACTCTCTCAAGTAGATCTCTGTCCCTCTTGAACTGGGGAACCCAGACCTGGGGAACTCCAGTCCTCCATGGGACCTCTGGAACTGTCAGTGCAAGGCTCAGGCTGGGTATTATGTCAGGTATGACAAAGGTTTGGCATCTTTCTGCCAAAGTGTTTATCCAGAAGCTTTGTCATGGCTTTGACTAGGTCAGGAAAGCTCAGCTGAAGATGAATGACCAGGCTGTGACACCACAACGTGCGCTGAGATGGTGACAGCCAAAGCAAGCTGAGATGCCCTTGTTCACAGAGCAGCAGTTGGGTGTGAATCATTTTTGATCCTTAAGAACAAGGCTGGGATTAAACCTGGTGACTTAAAACCATCAGGTCCATCCTGACAGCACCAGTGCATTGTGAGGCAATGAGGCTGATGTGAGATATCTCCTGGTCCTCTGCTCATAGGAAGGCAATTCATATTGGAGCTGGGCCCAGTGCTGATCACACGTGTCCTGGTGATTTTGGACAAGTCACACCGGGTCTGACCTGTAAAGTGACTTGGGGCTGTGTGCAGCTTGCCTAATTTAGGTATCTAATCCAGGTGTTTAATCCAAGGGATGGACAAGGGAGAGAGATGGCCCAGAGTAACCATGTCAGCCAGGGGAGAGGCCGTTGACTTGGAGAACCTGCAGAAAATCATCCGAGCAGCCTTAATTTGCTATTCCTCTCCCTTAGCACTTTGCCTAAGTGATTCCAGATGTGTCCACCCCCCCACTGAGCATATAAGGATGCTACTGGAAGTGGCAGTTGTCTCCACCATCTGGGAGCCAGCCTTGCTTCTGTTTGAAGATGCTGTGCAGTGGGCTGGGTGATGGCCACCTCATACATCATCATCTCTCCAGTCACACACTTGAAGGGAACACACCTGCTGTTGCAGCCCTCCTGCCTACATTTGTTTCCTTTATGCATGAAATAAAAATAACCATAATAAACACATTTGCTGGAGCTGGAACTGGACTGAGTCTGACCCCACGCAGAGGGTTGCTGTAACCACAGAGCAGCCAAAGCCCTCTTGTCCTGCCCCAACACTTTCCATTGAGTTCCCAGCAGCTCAGCAACACCAGGGTGAGTGCAAATGGGGAAATCCCCCTCTGGGAAAGAACGGCCTGCTGAGGAAGAGAAGTTGCCTTCCTGTGGAAGTGCTCTTTATACAGGGCTGTTACCCCAAACAGTCTCTGGATCCTTGGAAGAATCGTAGAATGGCCAGGGCTGGAAGGGGCCTCTGAAGGTCATCTAGTGCAGCCCCCCCGCAGTGAGCAGGGACATCCTCAACTAGAGCAGGCTGCTCAGAGCCTTGTCCAACCTCACCTTGAATATCTCCAGGGATGGGGCCTCAACCACCTCCTGGGGAGCCTGTTCCACTGTTCTACCACCCTCAGTGTAAAGAACTTCTTCCTGATATCCAATCTAAATCTACTTTTCTCTCACTGAAACCCATTACCCCTCGTCCTTTCACTCCAGCCCCTCTCCAGCCTTCCTGTAGGTCCCCTTCAGGTACTGGAAGGTCACTAGTACATCTCCCTGGAGCCTTCTCTTCTCCAGACTGAACAACCCCAGCTTCCTCAGCCTGTCCTTGTAGGAGAGGTGTTCCAGCCCTCTGACCATCTTTGTGGCCTCCTCTGGACCCACTCCATCAGGTCCATGTCTTTCCTGTGTTGAGGGCTCCAGAGCTGGACACAATATTGCAGGTGCAGTCTCACCAGGGAAGAAGAAGGGACCTAACTTTCCTCACTGGGTTGCTGGTGGAGAGGTGGACACCTCCCATAAGGAACCCATCACTACTTGGATGTGAGGAAGCTGCAGGACATGGTGTGTTCTGGTTTGTATCCTGAACTGCCTCTCGGTTTCCATGGGGCAGTATGTGCTTCAACGGGAGTTTGGTGCCTGCTTGTGTGGATCTGGGCATCTAGCCACTGCTCTGCTCCTCAACAGTGAAATGAGGTTATTGGGCCTGCTCTCCTTCACAGGTATGTGAAGATAGATCCACCACTGCCCTTCAGACACATGGATGCTGCAGAAAGGTTGCAGGAGTAAGCTAAACAGGTCAGCTATGATCCCCCTCATGCTGTTAGCATCTATGGTGTGCCTTTCAACACGTGCATCAATGGCACAGGCGAGGGAGAGCTGTACTTGCCAGGCTGGCCATATGGCAGATGCCATTAAGATCTCCTGGAGCCTGTGATGGTTAATCTACTCCAAGCAGAGCTTGTTTTCCAACTCCTACATGGAAAGACAAGGCAAGATGATGCAGTCTCACTACAAGACAAGTCATGGTTTAACCTCCTGAAAGGCAGCTGCCCAGGCTAGCTGGAGTCGAGGATCTGGGTGCAGTGTGATGCGTGTGTAGGAGGTTGAAGACTTCTCTGTTTTCCCCAGAGGTCCATGGCTCTGTATCACCCAAAAGGAGCCACTCTGGCTTCATTTGTGGATGCCAAGTGATGGCAAGTCAACTCTTTCCTGCAACACTGTTCTAGGGATGAACTGTGCCCCCTCTGAAAGTCCTGCACCTTCTTTACAAACACGGCCATAACTTCTCTGAGGTGCTGATTTAGGGAATGGCTATGGTGCCAGCCCATCTACAGGTGAGAGGAGACGCTGATGGTGATCGATTGAGGCGATGAGGGCAAAGCTGGAGAGAAGGAAGTGTTGACAGAGACAGAACTGAAATCTGTCCAGAACCTAACAAAGGTGTGAGGCTGGAGCAGCTCCAAGGAGCCATGGGAGAGGCCACTGGGTTGAACATTGTTTTCTCTGACCCTTTGCCAATACATTTCCCAGATCGTGACAGATGATTTGGGTTCTTAGTTGCAGCATGCAATTTTTCCCTCCTGCCTGGTCCCTCACACTTCCACACCTGACTGACCAGATTAGGAGAGCCGTGTGCCGATCGGCATCTCCTCAGGGCAGCTCGCTTGAGGAACAAAGTGCGGCCACATTCCAGAGAACAACGACTGTCCAACAGCAGGCTGCAAATAGGAGCAAAGAAAACATTGTACATGCATTTATGAGACTCCCAGTGTGCTTCTGCCTCTTTTGGGCATCCCCTGGGGACTGATATTTATTTTCCTGAGATTCTTTCAGCTATAGTTGCTGTTGTGAGCTTCTCATGACCCCAGGCACTAATGAGGCTTGGACTCAGGTGGGTCCCATTTATCAACCTCCAAAGAATTCCCCCCTACTCTAATTCAATGAGCTGAAGAGAAATGGTGTCTCAGGACAACATGGCTGATTCATACCTCATGGTATGCTTTCCAGTGGCCAGGGAAGTCCCCACATGGTGCCCATGTGAGACAGGAATACCTGCAGGAAAATGGCTTTCACCCTGGGGTGATTGTTGGAAGGAGGAAATCTGACACGTCCAGAGAGCCTGCTTATGCCATAGCAAGAGCACAAGCCCATAACTGCTCTCCTCCCCAGCCTGGAAGGTTATCAGGTATGGGATTCATCCACCTGAGCATGTATTTTGAAATTCAGATGTCTACGTCCAAGGCAGTCAGCCTTTGCTTCCATGGGGTGCAGGGGACATCTTCAGAGGGTGGAGGCAGGTCAGAGGAAAGCCTTTTGGAGGCACATAGACACCTACACAGAGACTCACCAAATGCAGTGGTCTGATCTTATGCTAAAGAGAATAATGCCCAACCTAACTGACCTTCACATTTTGATGCATTAATAATGGTGACTGCTGCTGGACTGAGTGCTCAGGAAGAAACATGAATTCAAAGCCTGGGAACCTGCTCACCAAGGTAGAACAGGCAAAGATGTTCTCTGCACGTGACATTGTACACATTCAAAACAGGGAAAAGATGCTGAATGAGAATAAGAGTAAAAATTGGGTTGAGATTTGCTCTTCTGTGCAAGGCTAATGTTGGACAGTGATCATTAAAATGGTCCCATCCAACATCGATAAATGGGAATGAAGATCATCATTTTCTTCCCTCCTCCACTAAACTTTTGCTGTGCATGTTCATGAGATGTTGGAAGGAGGGAATCTGACTTGTGCAGACAGCCAGCTTGGGCCATGGCAAGTAGGTTGCATTGCTTTTGTGCTCTAGATCCTCATCTCCCAGGACCCAGAGACTCTTGCATTCTTTTTCATGTAAATGAGCCATCTACCAAGGAGCTGAAGCCACTGCCAGAGGTAGAAATGTTCACTGGCACCCATGTATGAGAAGTGTACTGGGAGGAGGGTGGTTTTGGCTATTCTCTGTATATACTCTGTGAATGGAAATGGGTTTACAGATGACTTCCAGGGGCACGTGAGCATCTTAATGGCCTTGTTGACACCAAGACTGATCATAAAGTTCAGTGTAGACAACAGATACAAACTCCACAAGGACATAAAAGCCAGTGCTCATCCTGGTGTTGGCTACATTTCTGCTTGACATCCTCACCACTCTCCCTTGTCCCCCGTGGGGAAGGACAGTGCTACCATCCCCTTGTTGGAGCCGGGGAGCTGAGCCACTCTTCCACAGTGCTGTGGTAGACCAGAGAGGTGAAACTCAGTGCTCTGATTTCCTGGGCAATCTTTACTGATGGTGGTAGAGAAAACTATGAACAAACCCCCAGGTAGGTACATTCCCTGACCTGGAAGTTGATTTTACAGGGACTGCAGAGAACAGACTGTGGGGCACCAGCGTAAGTGATTAATACCCTTTTAGGAAACAAGCCTGATCTCTTACTCATTCTTTGTGAGAACGGCAAACAAATCCTTTAAGTCAGGGTGATAAAAACAGTGTCCTGCCTTCCAGCCTCCCGGGCACTCACTGCTGCAGGGACATGACTCTTCATGTCCTCGTGTGCTGCCCATTGCATGGCAGCAGAGGCAAAGTCTTCGTGCTGTCACAGGCCTGTGTCTTCTGCAATCCACTGAGATCGTCCTGGCCTTTGTGCAGGTATTGTTCCTGACACGCTCGTTCACTCTCTGTTTGATGTATTTAGGCTGAAATAATTTCCACGGACCTCTTGGTCTTTTGATGGTCTCCATGTCCTGGGATAGGAGGCTCCATGGGCAATGCAGCTGCCGGTCTGAAACAAGCAAATGATGATGTTCATCGTCATAAGGACCTGGCCAGGGAGGCCACAGCTCAGACCAGACTATTTTCCCATGCTCAGAAGATCTCTCAGGAGCGATGCACAGGATTTCACATCCAGATGGAAGAGCTGCTCCTGCATCATTCATTCATTCATCTGGTCATCGAAAGCAGCATTATGTCAGAGAGGCGACACAGATAGAACTAGGTGACTGGAAGACAGCTGCAAGTTCATTTCCACGCCTTGTTTGATAGCCCCATGCTATAACCTGCCAACCCACAGCCCACAGGGGTGCCACGTCATCTTCCTTCCTTGTCACCCCACAGAGCTATTCTGGGATCCAGCACAGGCAGGTCAGTCATGATATTTAGACTCTACGACCACTGAGTGTTAAAACCTCAAACATTTAGGTGTTTGTGTCCTGCCATGGAGCTGAGGGGTTGGAGACTGCTTAGAGACAACCACTGGGGAAATGAAGAGTGTGTCTCTGCTCTTGCTGCTCACTGACCATAGGGATGTGGGAAAGCTACACGGAAATTCCTCTTCCCAAAGGCACCTTTCCTGAATCAGACAGACACCATTTATTTCAGATATAGAACAAGGACTGCTGCTGGACAGGGCTTTCTGACGAGCTATTTTCCAGCTTTAGGAAGAAATTCAGAGCTTCAAAGACTCGCTTAAGCACTTAGTGACCAGAAGAAGAATTCACGACTCTTCTAGCCCTAACAGCAGACTACAACCTGGGTTGTAACTAGGGTGGGAAAAGGGTACAGTGTTCCTGCTCCTCCTGGACACCTCACCTATCTTCAGACTTTTCACCTCAACAGCCTGTTTGAGAAAGCCCATCTTCAGAGCCAACCTTCTTCCTCCTGTGAGCACTACAGAGGTGCTGAGGATCCCAACCGAGCCCTTTGCAGGCTTTGCCTCCATGCCAGGCTCCTGCAAAGCCATGTTCAGTGTCATGCTGGGGCATCCACGATGCCACAGGTGAGTGCAACACAGCGGGTTATCGATTATCTCCGTTGCACATTGTTTTCATTCCTTGCCCGTGTGCATTTCCCAGAGAGCTGATTATGTCACTCATTAACCTCCCAGACCTCTTTATTTTCTTTATGCAAAGAGCCGGCTTTTGTCAGGCCAGCACGTTCATATTTCGGCTGAGCTTCAAGAACAAAGAGTCCCTACTAATTCCTTTCTGCTTAGTCATACCCGAGTCACGTAGAAAGCTATTACCAAAATTGGTACAGAAAGGTTGCCAACCACAAAGCTCCAGCCCAGCTGCGTGTGGTGAGATTTGCATATCAGCACGCTGGGGAGAAGGCTCAGCACAGGCAGCACTTACCGCAAAAGATGTGTTTGTTCATTTCGGTGAGTGAATGTTTGTAAAGTCAGAGCCTTTCCCAAAACAGTGGAGATAATCCTCCCATCTGGCCTGTCCTCCCAGAAGCTTTTATCCTCTCTCAGTGTTTATGTCAAGGCCAAACTAAGCTGGCATCTCAGTGGATTAAAATCCAGGGTTTTTTGATTGACTACATGGAGATATTTGCTTCTTGACAGTTGAGGAACGTGGCACTGTGAAGGCATCCCATGTCCCTTCTCAGCCCTACGTGCTGCAAAGCATCATACTGGGACGATGCTACCGTGCAGTTGGCGGCTCAAGGTCTGCTGCATGACTGCCCGATTCTAGATGAGATTAAGGCAGGCAGCACGTAGCGCAGCACGGCAGGGGGGCTGTAAGCTGGGGAGATATTAATGTCTAACAGGAGGTGAACCACCCCTGCTTCATGATATCTAGAGTGAGGTTTCTGCAGTGGTGATTCCCAGGTAGCATCACCGCAGCAGCCACAGGTGTTCCTCCAGAAGAAAGTCAGGTCATCATCTCCAGGCTGCATTCCCAGCCCCTTCTTTAGAACCATGGAGGAAGCTCCTCCGTATAATTAGCATTTTCTGAGTTAGGATTTATGTTTTCCTGTTTTACCTCAGAGCTACGCAGACTGAGATACCTCCTTTCAAACCATGTAAGCTGAGATTCTCACAGCACCACATGAAGCCAGAGCCTGGGATTTTAAGGAAGGTTTTCACAAGATTTGCCATCATACTCTTATGGCTGGTGCTGATGCAGTCCTGCGGTGAGCCACTGTTCCACAAAGTAGTGCTGTACCTCAGTCTAGGCTCTTGTCCTGCTTGCACAGTGTATCAGATTAGAGAGTCATAGAATGGTAGGGGTTTGAAGGGACCTCTGGAGATTGTTGACACCAGCCCCCCTGCCAGAGCAGTATCACCCAGAGCAATGGACAGAAGCTGAACCTTATTCTCTTAATAGGTTAGAGAAGCTCCTCCAAATCTAATGCTGATTACTAGATCCAGAAGACCATGATCTAAGACCATGGTCTAAAACCATGTTGATGCTGAATATGACAGTGCAACATGTCCATGGCTGCAGAAGTCATGACAAATGTTCTCAGGACCAGTCATTCTCAACCCATGCTTTGGCAAGGGTAACACCTTTATGCTCCCCTAGAATATCTTGCCTTCTACACCATGTATGTAGTCTGCTCTTGCTGTGACATGGCCATGGAGGAAGTACCTCCAGCAGTGACATTGTGCTGGTGGCTTCTGGCTGCATTCACCTTTGGAACAGCCCAGGACACAAAGCACTGTGGAACAACGAAGGGCTGGGTGCAACATGCCCTTCTCAGGCAAGCCCTTGTGCCTGTGTAGGTCTGTGCCTTAGGGTTGCTTTGCAGATCTGGGTGGGGTATGCTCCTGGTTGCAGCTTCTCTGCCTGCAGGAATGTGTGCTCTCCATGAACTGTCATCTGAATAGTTAGTGTTAAAAGTGCCTCATGTTAACGAAGATTTGTGTTACATCATCCGTCTGTAGCATATATACCGCTTCCTTAGGTGGCATCTGTCACCACGTAGATAAATAAGATGCCTTCCAGGGCTGCCACAACTCATAATTTTCACACCTCTCTCATTATGCCATTAACCTAGGGCAGATCCTCCTCCTAGTGTTTCTGCTCATCCCTCTGACATAGCTAGACCAAGGCTTTGCTATATCATGTCCAGACAATCATAGCACAATGAGGCATCTGCTTCTGCGTGCAATTAGCTGTGCAAAGCAGCTTGTCTTGCTGGCACTGAATTACAAAGGTTTGAGCCTAAAAACACAGTGATTTGAACAACTGCAAAAGGAGGGCAGAAGATGATGAGGCCAGAGCTGAGCCTCCAAAGCATTTAACAGCCCCTCTTGGCTCATAACTCATTAGGGCAAATGTTAGCAGTAGGTGCAAGAGCTGTTCCTCGTGGACTCTGTTCCCTCTTGCTGTGCATACGCAACAGCACCAGGTCCTGCTGAGAGTATGGTAAGAGCACCCAGAGCTGTGCTGGAAGTTGCAGGGCTATGAGTGAAAGGAAAGGTTGACCCATGCTTTTCATACCAAGACAGATCCAAGCGCAGTTTGGAAAGACTTTTCTGAAACTAACTTTGCACAATGGACAGACCTTGAAAGCCAACAGACAACTTCAAATGTTTTGATTCTTGGGTGTCCAAGAGGACACTAAAGAGGACTTGAGAGGAGCGTGGGTGTGGAGTACAACAAGAGACCCTCACTAGAGGCAATTCCCTCACGCTCCCCACTTTTAGATGCTCAAACCAATGTCAGAAAAAATAAGTCCAGAGTCATTTCAATGCCCTGAGTAGTCTTTTGAATAGAGTCATCTTGTCCAGGCTCTTGGGCTTTCTTTGACATAGGCTCCTGAAGAAATCTTGGACGGCAAAGAGCATTTAGTAAAACACACATCACTCTTCCCTGTATCCAATTTCCCCCCTTCCTTTCACAGACAATAAAGCTCTAGCTGTCCCCAGGAGCAAGGTGTCCTGCACGTGCTGTCCCAGTGGAAGACCTTGGCTTTCAATCTCAGCACTCTCACCCTTTGTTGAGATTGCAAAGTGGAAGATGTGCCCATCTTCCCTTCAGAAATCAACTCTAAGGAGTGGTAACACCCAATTACCTTCGACTTGCAGCCCAGTTGTGCATGGCCACCTACAAACACCAACTTCATCTGCTTGTGCTCTCTCATGTGTTCCCTCCTGAGAATGACTTTTCCTTACTGTCTCTAACCCTGTAGGGACAACTTTGTCCTCCACAACCATTGCACCTGCAAACAGTAGCCTTCTACTCTTTCAGCTAAAGACTTTCTTGAGGGATTTTGGAAACAGATAAAGTGCTACCATGGATGGAGCTCTGTACGCGCTGTGCCTGTTAATGTCTACACCAATGGTAGATTTCGACTCAGAGACACAGGCAGCCAATTTATGTTCTCTTCATTGCAGATTATTACAGGGGGAGCACGCGCACACACACACACACACACACACTCTGCTTTCATGAAAACTACTTTTGTTCTTTCTTGTTTTGTTCTCTTACACAATAAAAAATCCCTCTGGCTCAAAGCACCTTTGCTCACCGTGTATAGAGAAACACATGTTTTGCCAACAACTCTCCTGAAGAGACACCCTGCAGGGATATCCTGTCTACACTTTTCCTATCATTAAGCAGAGGGTGGAAGTCTGTATTTGGGGAGCTCTCAAACACCCACTCTGATTGACACTTTGCCAATGTTATCAGTGTTTGTCCCTCCTCTGTTATGTGCCCTTCAATGTACCGCTGAATTCCTTTCCAAACTGTCATACAGCGATGGGGACAACTCTGTTGTTTTAGGAAAGGGGAGAACAGTCTGAGTTCACTGGAGAATGTTTACACCATGGGGATGTGCACGTACCTTGTGTAGGATATCTGCCGTGTGGCAGCAGAAATATGAGTGTCAAAAGGCCCAGGGTGTAGACAGTTTTGTGTGCGCTCCTTTGGAGGAACGTCAGCACCTCGGAACCTAAAGCACCTCCAGTGTTAGGTGGCAGCTCAGGTTTTAGGTTTCTCAAGGGTGCCTACATGCAAGGCTTGAGCACTTAATCCCCTCTGGATTTAGCTTGTTGGACATGGTGAGCTGCTTGTGCACAAGCCCTGGAGAGACTCTTAAACTAGGCGTTCCCCACTTTCTGTTTTTTTGGCAAGACCTGACCCATTAGGCATGTGAGGAGCTTGCCAAACCCACACAAAAGACAGCAGAGACGAGCCTTCAGACATGTGTGTGTACTGGTAGACTCAAAGCCCAGTGGTTACAGCCTTTCCTGGGCTGTGGGAGAGGCCAAGTGTGAATAATTTTACCTGGTTTATGCTGTGGCTATTAAACACAGAATCCTCCTGGCAGGAGACGGTGTGGTGAGCTGGGATGGGATTTTCATATCTTTCCTTGTATTTTGTACAACTAATTAAACACTGGCTATGGTAGAAGCTTGGAAGTAAGTGGGCTGCTGGGTAGAGTGAGAAGGGAGAGAGAGACCTTTTTCTTCCTGGGCCTCATTTATCATGGGAAACACCTGACCTGTTCTCAAACTGAACTTCTGGAGAACATTCACAGCTAACACCCCTCCTGGCTGCCTAAATCCCTTCCCCTCATTTTTTGTATTTTCCACTAATTTAGGCAACTCTCTGCTCAGACTGGGTCTCCACTGAGTCCTGACTTCCCCTTATGCACAGCAGCACTTTGTGGATTTACCATCTGAGGCAAAAGTACCTCTGAAAATTCCTGTTTCTAAAGCTTCTTCATCTTCCCAGGCTGGCAGGAGAACAGCTAAAATTTTAAACTTTGTATTTTGGCATTTCCCAGGGCCCTGGAGGGAGCTTGCTGCAGGAAAATGGGACTGGACTCAGTTTTCTGGTGCAGTGGGTTTGCAGTACTTTATAGTTATCAATTTAGCAAGCTTAACGACTTCTGTGGCAGACAGATGAGGATTATTGCAGAGAGAGGAATGAAGTGGGGGGGGGGGGGTGTGGAAATTTGGGCTGAACCAAGCCAGACCTGAACCTACTGGAGAAAATGGAGTGAGGCATGGACTCGGGGCCATGCAGGAGGCAGAGATGTTTCTCCAAGAGGGCAAGGGAGAGCAGTGGTGGAAGGATGGGGTTTGCTGAGTGTGGTGGGCAGCTGCAGAGGAAGCCAGGAGAAGTGTAGCCATGGCCAAGTGGAGGAGAGCTCAACAAAGGTTACTGGGGATTGTGAGAGGGCTGGGTGGAGATATGGCTCAGGTCAGTCTGCTCTCTTGTTTGGTTTTCAGTGGAAATAGCAGACCTTTCCTTAGTAAGACCCTAAAAAAATGCGGCAGTGACACCCCAAGGAGAGCTGAATTTCCTCAGGCCATGTTCTTAGGCGGATGTGAAGATGGGATTTAAGCAGGCTGTTCCCTGCATCCAGCCATCCAGCACTCTACGCTGCATTTAGGCTCTACGTGTTCATCTTGATAAGATACAAAAAGCACCCCTGGGCCATCTGGATGGGCTGGGACCAGCCCGCTCAGCCACCCTTTGCCTTATCACTGCAGACCACATTGATGAGAACTTGTGTCTGTACATTTGAGGCTAAGCTTTCCCCATCAGAAGAGCCTCTGCACATGGCCATAAGTGGACAATGGATGAATAAAGGTGGGTTTCAGGTTTGGACTCACTCTCAATGCATAGCATGATGTAACCTCAGTGGCTGATGAGTAGACTTTGCCTGGAAGTGGATAAGAACATTTTTGGGTGTCCTTCCTCATGGCACCATGAAGCCCTCTATCCCCAACATCTCCCCAGGGCTGAGCTCTTCCATCAGCTGGTGAGACCCCATGAACTGTGGGCAATGCTGAGCAGGAGGAATGTGCATCTTCACATGATTCATGCCAGAGAAAACCACCCTGTAAACACAGCAGAGGCTATTTTGAGGAAACCCTGAAGTATAAATAGTAACACTGCGGGGGAGCCGAGTCCTCTCATCTCCTCTGCTACTCATCTGCCTTATTTTCTCCTAGATTTCTACTATCTCCAGTAACAAAGGAGATGGTTTGTGGCATCCAAGAGATTTCAGACATAACTAACTCATGGCCTTCAGTGCAAAACCACTCAATGGCAACACTGTGCTCCCGGCCCAGCAGCTCCTGCTGGAGACCTGGTCTCTGAGCTGGGTCTGCAGAGCTCATAAGCACCACAAACAGCCAAGGAGTTTCTAGAATAAATAGACAAAACAACCAGTGGCAAGAAAAAGGACAAGATTTCCTCCTTTATTTTCTTCTTCACTATTTTCATTTTGGAAAAATAAACAAGACAAAGTGGGTATTAGAAATGCAACTGCTTTGGGTGAATTACAAACACAGCTTGTATTGTAAACATCCCTCACAAATACACTGATTGTACTGAAACCAACAAATTAACAGCAAGGCTGACAGAATTAAGCCTTGTTATGAATTTGCAGTATCTCACGTCTACAGTTTCAGCACGGATTATTTTGCTATTCTGTTAAAATTTACTTCTCAGAGTGAAAGCTTTGCTTTAATATACTAAAATTCTTTAAAAAAACCCCAAACAATCACAACCTCAGAACAATTTCTGTGACCTGAGATAATATTTCTTGTAAGTTGTTTGTTTTTTTTTTTTTTATTATGAAATTCCTAATGTTGGAATAGAAAACTGTGGAATTTCTAGTGAAGCAGAAAATCTTGTTGCTCCCCTCAGCTCTGATCCCTCTGGACCTGCAGTCAGATACCAACAGTTACAGCAAAACCCAGCCTGTAAGAATGAAGTTTCATGGCAAGCTGGTTAACCAGTAACTGAAATTATGGTTACATCTGTCCAAGGGCAGAGACGTACAGCAAAAAGACACTGCTAGCACAGACTGATCCCTTTGCCAAGTTTGTGTTGTGATTCCTCAGCACCTAATTACTCCTACTTTAATTAAACTTTCTTGTACAACTTTCGTTGTTTCCTTCCCTAAATGATCTGCTTCTTCAGGCTGCAGTCTCTCATCTCCTACCAAAATTGCAAATAGAGCTGGATGGAAATTATGACTTTCTTAGTTTGCTGGAAATGTTTTTGGGTGTTTTTTTTTTCCTTTTTTTTTTTTTTTTTTTTTTTTTTTTGTGGAAGGGGTTTCTTGTTTTGGGGTTTTTTTCAGCTCAAGTATTACTGATTTCTTTTAAAAACAGTATTTTTTTAATTATTATGAAATTCCTAATGTTCCTACTGTTAAAAAACAGTATGTTTTTAAAAGTTGCAAGTCTGATTAAAATGTTGCATTTTGATGGGAGAATATATATATATTTTTTTTTTCCACTGCAGTTCTAAGCCCCTGTGTAAAGAAAATGAAATCAATTTAACCGTTTTTCCACAAACTGCAAGACTGAGAGATTAAATGATTTTATGGAATGTATCAAAGTGTCTGATTCAAAAGCTCTGAACTTCATTTCTTACTCTACCCATGATCTTGGGGAATTACTGGATATTCTCTAAATTTTCCAGTGTTCCAGCATCTGGATTTCTGGTTGGAAAAACCTTTGTAAACTCTTCAGATACTGTCATGGATTTGTACATTGTTCAGAACAATGGGATCTGTCCTCTAGGTGGCACAAATCAATATATCAATACATCAATAAACCATATGAATAATTAATAATTAACCACATGTACAAGTGCTGAGGTTTAAAGGGCATACACTTGCATTTTCTTTGTTTTCCTTCGTTTTCTTTAAACTTGCATTTAACTTGTGCCTTATTCTCTGTATGTATTTCTGTCTCGGACCAATCTTTGCAATTTACTCACCCAAATACTTACCCCACGTATCTCCCCCAAAAGAATGACATAGAAAGAGAGATCTGGAATGGCTATAAGCTCCTGGCCAAATAAAAACTGGTTGCTTAAGGGAGACCCGAAGCATATGTGTCATCTGCTGGTATCTGAACTGGATACCGAATCTTGCTGCGTCTGCAACCTGGAACACGTTGGCATTTGCAGAAGGCAGCTCTTGCAGAAAGGGGTATTTGCGCCTGTCCGGGTGGTAGGAACCCTACTGAACTTGTCTCAGCTGGAAATGGTTATGTTACACAAGCTGTTCTCGTGCACTTGCTGCAAAGGATTGGTATCGTAAAGCAGTTAGCGATAGAAGACAGCTCCGAGGTGGTGATTAATTGCATTACACCTATTGTAATTATAAATTCCAGGTCACTCATCATTCTGGAAAACTGAAGGAGTTCAACCAGCAGGGTGGAGTAAACGCAGACATCCATGTTAAAGTGTTCCAATGAACACCCAACGTACAAGGAATGTCTCCACGGGGCTGTCTAAACACACACTGCACTTTTCTTCCCCTTTGGGCACAGAAAGCCTGTAATCAGTCAGGCGCACGGGACAGATCTTTAATTGTCATTCAGTTTAGCTCTATTAAAAAAAAACCCTTTCTTACCTGCAAATGTTTCCCTTTGATGCAACTTCTCCATGCACAGAAAAAGGGTCAACACAAGGAAAAGGATGAGTTCACAGCCTTTAGAGTCCTCGCATTTCTAAACGAAGGAATGCTGAAAAGAGCAAATTTCCCGGCGAAGGAGAGTTGTAAGTTTTTATGGTGCATCTCTTTGCAAGAGTTCCCACAGAAGTATGGAAGAGTGTCATCGGGGAACATTTATTAGGACTTTAAAATAACGACTGTAAAACCAAACTAGGTCAGGTCCGTGGTCTGTGGCAGTAACCAACAGAAGATGCTCAAGAGGAAATTGGATAAGTCTTGCCATACTGGCCTGCTTCTGTTGTAGGTCTCGTCCAGGTCTAATATAATAGGACAGTCCTGATCCATGAAGTTGAATGTTCCTTACAAAGCTGATCACACAACCATATATTCACAATAATTCATATGTATTCCTTGGTTTAATTCAAACTGGGGTCCTAGAGGCAAATCTCACCTCCCGCCTCTTCCACTTTACTAAAGGAATAGTTACTTGGCTATAAAATTAATTATACTTGTGTAACAGAGTAATCATAGAATTATAGTATGGTGTGGGTTGGAAGGGACCTTAAAGAGCAACTAGTTCCAATACCCCTGCCATGGGCAGGGACACGTCCCATTAGGCCAGCCCCAGCCAACCTGGCCATGTGTGGAGCATCCACAGCTTCCCTGGGTGACCTGTTACAGTGTCTCACCACCCTCAGAGCGAAAAACTTCTTCCTAATAATCATCTTAGACTACAGACAGACAGCTCAGTACATTTCAAAGGTCTCTGAGATGGTAAATTCATGTTTTCCCCTTCG
Source organism: Todiramphus chloris collaris (assembly GCA_025345505.1). Classification (NCBI taxonomy): domain Eukaryota; kingdom Metazoa; phylum Chordata; class Aves; order Coraciiformes; family Alcedinidae; genus Todiramphus; species Todiramphus chloris. The sequence goes on along the minus strand of JANVCC010000120.1, from coordinate 1,385,280 downwards.
AATCCGAGATTCTCACCTCCTGCAGTTTTCATTAGCAGCTTCCTGAGCTGCAGCATTGCAGAAGCCTCTTTTTGCCTGACCGACATCCCAAGGCAGTCCCAACATTGCCACAACCCCAGTGGTACCAAACTTGCCCTGTTCACATGACTTTTGAGACCTCTTAGTTAAAGAGGAGAATCTCTGCAGAGAGGGAGCATGACTTTACCTGCCCTTTTGCAGGCTCACAGCCACTTGGGGCTGCTGTAAATTTAAGCTCTCAGACAAGAAAGGGCTACTGTGCCCTGCAGACCCATGTCTCTGTCTCTTCTGCACGCAGGACAGGTCTGGGATAATCTGTTCCTGCAGCTTGTTAGCGAGGATGCCAGGCAGGTACCACCCTTATTGCAACAGGCTGGCTCAAGGCACATGCAAGGTAGGCATGGGGTCAGTACTGCAATGGGGACAGCCCCTTCCTGGGTGATGCTACGACCTGTCTGGCTCTCCTGGGTGTGAGAAGTGGTCCATGCAAAGGCCAGTCCAGCTGCTGCCTCCTGACCCCTTCCCACCTCAATAGAAAGGACAGAGGCAGCAAGTCCCAGGTTGCAGGGCAAGGTCTTCACCTTCTTGTCTGACCCCACCTTCTTTCACCATTTCCCCAGGGAGGTTTCTGCCTCTGCAACAGAGAAGCCTTGTGTCTGTGATATGGGGAGACACAGGCAGCAGGACAGCTCTAGCAGTACTGGATGGCAGTCCCCATGCCTGGGGCCAGGTCACCTCTCCCCATGTCTGTGAGGGACACTGGAACCTCCAGGAGAGGGAAAACACACAAAGATCTGGAAACCGGGGCCAGAGTAAACAACCCTTCATGGTATATTTAGGCATTGATAATGCAAACCACAGACAAGCACAGAACAGGGACAAATCTGCTATCACTAAACCATGAAAACACTCATGTTTTAATGCTTCTTTTCCTCAGGGCTGCCATTTATTGACTGGCTGAGACTCATCGGAGTCCTGTTTTCCATTGAAAGAATAATCCCATGTCCAGCTTGGCCAAGCAGTCCCACCTCCATCTCACTAAAAGCAATATTCACGTAACAAAACAAAAGTGACAGCCCAGAGTTGGTGTGCTCTGCAGAGATGGTGACTGGGGTCTTACAGAGCAAATCTTGGAGAGCTGAGAGCAGTCTGGATTATCAGTGATAGCCCAGTCATGATCAGAAGCCGTCACATCCTGTGAGGTTTGCCTGGCTAGCCCAGACCTCTCACGGGGCTAGTCCCTGTCAAAAGAAAGGGGGAATTTACCAAAGGGGATTCAAGAGCTGCTTCAGAAAATGCCTGGATGCTGCAAGTGAACTTCAGGTCACTCTCCATGGAGCTGACTTGAAGCCAAAATAAGAGAGTCTGGGATCTGGAGGATGCCCTCGTATTGCTCATGTCACCTAGCAGCCTTAAACTTGGTTGAAATTCTCCCAATACCACTGTTTGTGCAAGACTGTGTCTCCTAAGCTCCATGCCATTCTCACCACCTTCAAAAGTGCAACGACAATGCTCCATAGCAATGCTGTGTCGCCGCAGAGCCCTAGGTAGCTGATGAGATTTCTGCCCCTTCGCTCTTCCAAGTGCCCAGACCATTGTACGCACCCTTCTTCACTGTCTGAAATACATTCTTCAGGCAGCCTTGTGCTCAGCCTCGTGGCACCACCACTGAAATTCCTTGTAGTCAGCAGAAAGCAGTGATTTATAACAACTGATGTGTTGTTCTGGGGGCGGGCACTGAATCTCCCAAAGGAAGCTTCACTTGACAATGTCTCTTTCCTACACTTCCTAACAGGGACTCGCTGGGGGATGACCAACCGTGGAAAAATTCCATTAATGTCCCAGGACAAGAATTATGATTATTTGCTGGGTTTCCATCCACCGTGGGGAATTCTGGCTCGTGACATCACCCCATTGTTCCCGCTGATGCCAAGAACACGCTGGGATCCCGTCTTCTCAACGGTTAAAGCACTTTCCTGTTTGCTCGTTCCTTGTTTCCAAACAGCGCATTTCATGAATGCTGCACGGGACGTCTCTTTGCTTGAGCTGTTTTGTCCCTTTCGTCATGTCTGCCTGGAACTCTTCACAATGAAGCGAACAATGTATTCCTACAGTCAGAAACAAAAGGGAAAAAATAACTGCAGGAGGCAAAGCCCATCGTTGGCATTTAGGACCCTGTGTACGCCTTTTGTTCCTTCTTTGGAAGCCGTGTTTGTGTAGCACGGACCCGTCCCTCTGCTCCAGCCGGTTGTTTTTCTTAGTGATTTTAGCGTGGTGATAGTGCCAGGAGGGTTGGCCCTGGGAAGCAGTGGCCCCTGCTCTTTATCAGGGGAACAGGGACAGCTGCAGGAGCAGTGCAGCTTCTCTGTGTCTAAGAGGTCAAGGAGAACCACTGTTCCCAGTGGGAGTTTGAACCCCCCAGCCCATAGTGCAAAGGGGGATTGAACAGTCAGCCTAAAACGAGTAGCACTGAACCCACCGTAGTTAGCCATCCGAAACATACTCTGTGGGGATGGTGGATGCCCAGACAGCTGTTCCACCTTATGTCTGGACGTTCCTCTTTGCAAGCCTAAAACCAAATTGATTTTTAAAAAGTCATTGTTTTTTTTTTTTCCAAGCAGAAATTCTGTAGCTCTGGACAAAGCTCCCAGAGCAAGACCAGTTCAAAGCAGGCCTGGTCAATGCAATCCCAACCCCACGTCTTCTCTGAGGGGTTCCTACCTCCCTGCAACAAACAGAGACTTTCGTCCATAGCTCCACATCCTTTAAAAGCTTTGAAACACTGATGCCAAACAGCCATACGTGTGCTGGTCAGGTTTGTGCCTGCCCAGCACAGGAGGGTATTTCCTGGAGATAAAAAAACCCAACAGTCATTCAAACTCCATTCAGTAGACAGAGAGGAACAAGGGGGTGTAACACATGCTCCGTTTTGTGTGACAGTGTAAATCTCTCTGGGATTATGAGAAATGAAGAAAACAAGTGAGAAATCTCAGATGAAAGGTCTGGTTTGTAAAGATGTTTTTGCACCTGGCATTAAAGGCAGACACCTTAGCAGGTATCTGGGCATTTGTCTTCTAGCAACACAGTAAGAGATCTTTACAAACAATTACATGCAGCTTCAGGCACTTCTTGGAAATCTGAGGTAACAAAGCTATGGTCACAAAAGGAGCCTGGTAAAGGAAATAGCTTGAATCCAGATCTCCAAAGCCTTGTTAACTTGAGACTCTTCTTCCTTCCGTGAGACAGGAGAGGTCTTCATGTGATGAAGTTCTCTTCTGATTCTTTCAGCCAGTGAATCCTGGAAAAATCATGTTACTGTGGCTCTGCCTCATAACTCACAAAAACAACCAGCAGCACCTTTTCTAAGAAAGAGCCCCTGCTTTAAGCAAAATGATGTCATTTATTCCCGAGCTTTTCCTCCACGTGGGTAACTACTGCTGCGTTATCTTCCCCACGTCGAGGATATCTTCTTTCACCCTGCAGTGGCCAGAATGAGGATCACGGAAACTGGAGCCAAGGGAGATTTATTATATCATTGAACTGGCATCTGGAATGTCACATAGTATCCGAGCTCTGACATAACTCTGAAACTTGGCACAGCTGGAATATGGGCCGCAACAGGTAACGCTGCTATTGTATTGACCTATTTTTTTTAGACTGATTGTTGCAATGGTACAGAAGCTAAAAACTTCCCTTTACTTGTTTGCCTCTCACAAGGAAGCTTTATTTTATCAGCTCTTTCTTTGTTTTCTTATTATTTTAAAATGAAATTGTCACTATTCCTGATTTTCTCTGCCTAATATGTCCTCTACCCTTCAATTTTAGCTCCATTCCCAGAATCCCATTTTTCAGCTGCTCTGGTTTCCCATTGCCCCTCACCCTATCCTCACCCACGAAGCAGAGCTCTGGACAGTATCTGTTCTGTATGTGCCACCATAGTCAGAGCTGGTTGGTGAAGAGAGCAGTAATTTCCCCTGAGCATCTCATTTTGATCCCACTGTGTGCTTTCCCCTGCACACATCATCTGCATGCATCTTGCATGAATACAACGAGGGACTCACGCTGCTCATGGTCCAAGTGCATGTTGAAGCCTCTCGTCATCACTTGCAGGAATGCAACCCTAACCCATTTTACTTCCATGAGATGCTGGGAGCAGCAGCTATCACTCAGATGAAAGCAGTTATCCCCACCCTGGCTCACCAATGCACGTCTCTCTCCCCATTCCCCAAGCACGTGTAACACTTTGCATGAGACCTCACACTGATTCGGTGCAATTGCCATAATCTTTCATCTGTTCATGACAACAGTGCAATAAAACCCTATTAAAAAAATGTGTTCATTGTAAACAAATAAAAATACACACCCTTTCGTAAGAAGTCTTTAAAAACTTTGTGACAAAGTGGAGTGCAGCAGCACTTTGTTGCCTGCTTGAGCTCCCAGACATACTCCACTCCTGAGATTTACCCAAGGTTTGCGAAGCCCGGAGCTGCCTCCCCGAGCTGCAGTGGTGGCCCCAGGGCATGCAGGCTGCCTGGAAGCTGTCGGAAGATGCTTCTCTGGAGGACAGTTTCATCATGACACACATGATGAGCAAGATGAAGCTGCTTTGCCCATCTTCTCTTGAATGCCGGGAGGTGACCTCTATATTTCACATTCTTTATATCTGAAACATGTGCAGATAGTGTTGAGCATTGCCATCATTGATCCAGAAGCAAAATCAAACACCAGGTGGATGGTTTTAATGCAAAAAAATTTTAATTCCTCAACCTAACAAAAGACTTTAAACTGATTTCATGAAAAAAAAAGAGGGAGAGAGGAAGCTGGGACTTTCATTTAACGCTGTGTTTTCCTGAACTGAGTAACAGTTTTACTTGAAATTATAATTTGTCTTGAATTCTACCCAGCTTGCCCAGGTTAAATCAGCTTTTCAGTGCAGAAAAAAGGTCGCATGCTGAACTGTGCAGCTTCTCTCGCCCTTTCTTTTTGCGGTGCCTGGAGGAGCAGCCGGGGCTGCGGGGAAACGCCTGGGGCCGGGACCGATCCTCATCCCCACGCGTGGGGCCGGCGGGGCTCCCGGGGCGGCAGGAGCTGCCTGCTCCTCTCCCGCCCCATCTGCCGGCAGCGGCCGCAAACTGCCTCCAGTCCTGGGCTCGGTTCTGGGCCCCTCACTCCCAGCGGGACATTGAGGGGCTGGAGCGTGGGCAGAGAAGGGCAGCGGAGCTGGGGAAGGGGCTGTAGCACAAGGGTGGTGAGGAGCAGCTGAGGGACCTGGGATGGTTCAGCCTGGAGAGAAGGAGGCTGAGGGGAGACCTCCTGGCTCTGACAGCTCCTGACAGGAGGCTGGAGCCAGGGGAGTTGGGCTCTGCTCCCAAGGAACAAGGGACAGGACAAGAGGAACCGGCCTCAAGCTGCCCCAGGGGAGGTTTAGGTTGGAGCTGAGGAACAATTTCTTCCCCTCCAGGGTTGTCCAGGGCTGTCCCAGGCTACCCAGGGCAGTGGTGGAGTCCCCGTGACCCCTGGAGGGGTTTCCAAGCCGTGGAGCTGTGGTTCAGTGGTGCCCTGGCAGTGCTGGAGGCACGGTTGGATTTGATCTTTAGGGTCTCTTCCAACCAGAACACTGCCATGACTCTACCTCCTGCCTCCACCTGCTGCTGGAGGGCTCCCACCCCAGCCCCGGCCCGTTCTGGAGCAGCCTCCACTCGGGACCCCCACCCCAGCAGAGCACCCCGCACACAGCCCCCCCGCCCCCCGCCCCCCGCCAACTCCTTCTCCTCCCCGTCCCCAGCCCCGCTCCACGCGTGGCGGTGGAAGGGCCCGCCCGTGTCCCGAGCAGCGTGCAGAGTAGAACAGAGCTGCGGGGGGGAGGGGGGGGGAAGGGGAGGCCCGGGACGGGTTGGGGCTGCCCCAGGGGGGTGGGCCTGGGAGCGCCACCGCCCCCCACGCGTGCCCGGCCCCGGTTGTTTCCCCGCGGCCGCTCCACGCGGCGGGGCGGGGCGGGGCGGTGACGCGCGGGGCCGGGGCCGGGGCCGGGGCCGGGGCCGAGGCTGGGGCTATAAAGCACCTGCCAGCGCCCGCCGGCTCCAGAGGCACCGCGGCAGCTCCGGCTCAAGCACCGGGCGGGGAAGCAGCGGGAGAAGGGAGAGCGGAAAACATTAAAAAAATAATAATAATAAAAAAAAAAGGAGCAAAGCCCCAAAGCCTCCAACTCTTTCCAGCCCGCCCGCGACCATGCCCAGCCCCTCCGCCGGCGCCGTGCTGCTGGCTCTCGCCTTCGGCGTCCTCCTGGAAGATGGTGAGCCCCGGGCTGGAAAGGGGGCTCGGCGCCCCGAGGGTGCCTGCCCTGGCCGGGGGACCCCTCGGCGGGGGGAGCGGGGCTGCCTGGGGTGCCCCGGGGCTGCCCGAAGGCTGGCTGCGGGGTGGGGGTCGCTGTACGGGGGCTCCGCCGTGCCCTTGCTGCAGGGGCAGCCCCTGCAGCTGCCGGGGGTGTGCGAGTTCCTTGTGCGTCCCCAGCCTGATCGGCACCTCCTGTAAAGCTGCCTGCGCGTAGAAATCGCCGTAATCTGCACCGGAGGTGTAATCTCGGAGGTGACGCACCGACGGGCACTCCAGAGCCCTGCACCGAGCCCGCACCTCATCCCTCCTTCCTTCTGCCGCAGGTATGGGCCATCCTCCGCTGGAGTCCCCCCTGGCCGCGCACCCCCGGACCAAGCGATGTTCCTGCAACAGCTGGCTGGATAAGGAGTGCATCTACTTCTGTCACCTGGACATCATCTGGGTCAACACACCTGGGTGAGCATGAACGTAGCTTTTCGTGGGGGGGGTGGCTCTGATGACGAGTAAGAGACTGTACTTTCTGGTGCAGGATGGGTGAGGTGGGAGGACGGTGAGAAAGGGTCCCGGTGCTGTGGAGATCGTGTAGCACCTGCTCTGGAGAGCATTGCAAGTTCAGCCCTTTCCAACATCTCCAAAGGGACAAGCTGCGCTTCTGCTCAGCACTTTCAGCATAACCCCCAGGGGAGCAGGGTGAAAGCACAGGGCGCTGCTTCCTTACGGGTTCATCTTTTTGGTTTTTTTTCTTTTTATCCTGAGATTTGCACCTTTGCCAGCCAAAAGCAACACCAAGATGTTACAGCTGCAAGTCAGAAAGTTTGCAAGCTGTAGCCCTGGCCGCTGAGTGCCAGTATTGTTAATGAGACACTGGTGGGCTGGCATTAAAGTTCTGCGGCTGCCAAACCCTGCCCTCAAAAATGCTAAAGCAGCTTTCGGAGCCGTTTCAGACCAATGGCCATCACACTGTAGCAAAACACATGTATTCAGGTGTGGTTATAATCGCGCTCGCTAACGTGCAATTACAACTCGCTGCTTGCTCAGAGAATAGTTGTAGTCACTGCCAATCCTAAACCCTCTGGGAGAGTAGATTGCGATCAAAGATGGAGCGGGAATGTGCTAACGGCTCTCAGAGCATGCTGTGATCAGAAGAACCTGTTATGGCCCCGAGACATCTTGATTTGTACTGTGTCCTGGGTGTTAAAACCCACGGGGAAGCAGGGGGGAAGGGAAAGCCCTGACATCTCTGTGATTGTGAAACTGGCTGCTTGCTGCTGGTGGGGCTGGTGGACGGGGCAACCACGCTCCTGGTGTGTTTTGCCATGCGGGTGAAGTGCCAGCTCATCCAGCTTGGGTGGCGACCCTTGCACGGGTGCCTGGGCTGCTGCAAGGAGAGAAAATTCCACTTGCACATGCTGGCAATCTCCCTGGGAGGGGTAGGGTGGGGAAAACAGTAGGTGGGAGAGGAGCTGAAGTTTAAAGGCTTAGATGTCTCAGTGACCTTTTTTACCTTATGTCTATAGATGCGTCTTTTATTATCCTGGCACTGGCTTGGCTGCCTCCCAGGACTGTGTTATAAACCTGTTGGCTAATAAAAAGTTAGATGGATAGCTGATTTCTTTTGTTTTTAACAGACACACCGCTCCCTATGGCTTGGGAAGCCCGCCAAGGCGGCGCAAGAGATCTCTCACCAGGTGCCAGTGCTCGCACTCGAGGGACAACGTCTGTGCCACCTTCTGCCAGGCAAAGCCTGGGTAAGTCTGGGGAAGGGTCCTGAGGTTGTCCCTGGGGGTTGCTGGGCGAGGGTGCGAGTAGATGGGCAGAGCTTGGGAGCTGGAGTAACTCCACAGCCTCCCTGGGGATGGCCGCGGAGCAATTTGCAGACAGCTGAAACTTGTCTAGTGGCTTTCAGAGCCCTCCCAAGAGGCCCTGGCAAAGTGTCACTAGGGTTGCTTTGTTGTGTAGTACTCTCTTTATGAGCTGTTGTGAAGCAATGTTACCTCCATCCCTCCTGCTGCCGGGAGGCTGAGGAAGTGCTGGGTGTACTGGTGGGAAGGGAGGAGCTGGCAGCACACTGGGAGAGTGACAAGCAGAGGGTGTGAAGCTTTGGGACACTTGTGTCTCCTGCATGGCTCAGGTGGGAGAGGCTGCAAGAGACTAAGACTGCTGTGAGCTGGGACTAGAAGTCAAATATCCTCTATAGCCAGCTCCATTTATAGGGGTGGTGGGCTCTTGGTTGTCTCACTTCAGCCAGTGGCACAGCAGGGCTGACACTGTGGGGAGCAGAGTTGTTGTAGAGACCTGTCATTAATTTCATAGCAAGGCAATAGTTAAAATCCCCAATCGCTAAATATGCCTGTGAATAGAGCAAGGTCTGACAAAAGCGGGCAGCAGTAAAAGTGAGCTATGAATAGCTCTCAAATAGCTGCAATTAACCCTTCAAAAACATCCATTCAACTGTCTTAGTCTGTCACTGGTGATGTTAGAGCAACGCTTCCCCCTGGTACTTACCACAGCATGGCTGGATGTGAGTGGTTCATGCATCTCCTCTTGCTCACTAGGTACCTGCAGACCCTGAAGCTCCCGGAGAGCTCTGGAGCATCAGTGAAGTCTCCACAGAGCAGTGGCGTGAGGCCTTCCCATCATGGCCTGCTGAGAGCTCTCAGGTGAGCTTTAAACCCACTCTGAACACCCCTCATAAGCACTTGGAAATCCGTGGTTGTGACCCCAGACTGCAGTTACCACTTGAATTTGACCTGACTGCCCTTTGAGTAGACTTGACTCCTTCTGCTCTCTGTAGAATTGAAGGCTAACAGCTGAGGGAACCAGGGTTGCTTCTGTCCTTCCAAAACTAGAGGGATATGACATAAAATATGATCCTTGATTGGAGTGGGAAGTTCCTCTGATATGGGACAGGCAAATGGAAGATATACATGAAGGGGGGAGGGGTGGCATCACATAGCAAAAGGATCGATTGGACAGCAACTTTGGACCAAAGGCAATTGCCTTTCTCATGTCAGTGAGTTGTGGAACTTGCTGTTGGAAGAATCCATGGATTCCAGGAGTGTAAATGAGTTAATGGGAATTGGTAAATTGAAGGAGAGTTGGTGTATTGGTGGCAGCTAAATCAGATGCAGTGGGAACACTTTCTGAAAGGCAGATCTGGGGGAAGCATCACTTGGGTCATGCCCTGCTGCAGGGCTCCTTGAATCCTCTGCCGCTGGCTGCTGGTGGAAAGGGACACTGGGCTGGATGTCTCTGCTGTGGCTTCGTAGAGCTGCAGCTAGAAATTCCCCCTCTTCCTTAAACCATCTTCTGCCTCAGATTGTGGTGAGGGGCAGAAAATATTATAATATGGGCTGCTGCTGAGTAGGAGGAAAATGGATTGGAGCATGAACACCATGTCTCTTTGTTTGACAGGGATCTTGCTGCCTCCAGGCTGCAGTTCGGGCAGCATCAGCACCATTCTCTGAGGAATGCACAGCCAACAGTTTTGCCTTGGAAGAAAAACATCTGGAAGAAGAAGAGATAAGAAGCAGGTGCATACCAAGTTCACCAGAAGAATTTGGAGTCCTGAGGGTGCCGCTAACTCCGCTGTCGGTAGTTAGAGCTGAAGGAAAGGCCATGAGTGGAAGGGGGAAGAAGTGGAAGTCTCCATGCTCGTGTTGTGTGAACCAGTACTGCATGCACTCCAGAGACTGTTGTAAAGGGAAACTCTATACAGTCACAGATGTGTCGTGGAGCTGAATTGTGCCTTTTTGGATCTGGCAAAAGGGTCTTGGCTGGAGGAGTAGTAGCTTAACTCTGCACCGGAGAGGGTCAGCCTGTGCTGAGTGGTTGAATCACTTACAAACTAGACAGCTCTGGGCAGTTGCGGTCCTGGCAGCACTGAGCCCATTTCATGGCCTGGTCTGCTCTGCCTTTGAGCCATCTTTGAGCATGCTTCCAGCATGGCCCCATTCAGAGGTGGTTTGGCTGGTTGTTGTAGACTGGGATAAACTGCCACCAGCATGAGCCCACCTTTGCACTTTTTTCTCTTACTTGTCCGTGCAATGTGCATGTATGCGAGCAAGACTCCCATGGTAAACCAGCTCCCAGTTTTTATTAAAAAGTAGATGCCATCTAGAACCCTGAAAGCCATCTGAGTATTCAGTGGCATTCTTTGACCAAGACAGTCACTGAAGGGCTGTTTTAAGGGGCTCTTGTTTAGGTGGAAGATAGCTTGGTGACACTGGAGCTTGCATCAGATCCAAGCATGACCCCTGTCATCTGGCTCAGCAGCAGCAAGGCTGTGGCCAGCAGTGGAGATGCAGGAGCCCTGCTGGGTCTGAAGCCGAGCTCTTAGTGGGATTGAGCGCAGTGCTGTCAAGCTGTCTCATTGCCTTGGATGTACCATTAGTAGAGTGCTTCCAGCTCTTAAACTAATATCCCAGCTTTCTTTCAGCTCTCCCTGAAAGGAGAGGCTAGAGGAGAGAAGATGGGTGGTGGGGAAAATAGCACACAAAGGCTTGCTTGCTGCTTTGCTTAGCTCAGGTCTCCTGAGTCAGACTCTGTATAATACCTGACCAGTAAGTGGATAGCCCATCACTATGGGAAGTGTAACCTGAATAGAGAATGCATTAGGCAAGGGGCAGCCAGCTGGGGTTGATGTGGAGAAGAGGACTGGGAGGAAGAAAGCACAGCACTGTCTGCTCAGATTTAAACCCTTTGCCGGAGTCACGGCTGTTTCCCCAGCTATGGAGCAGCACAGTGCTGCTGGCCCAGAGGAGGGAAGGAATAACTTGGAAAAAAACACTGAGCCCAGGACCTAGAAACCAATCTTGCAGGCAAACACAGTCTCAAGGCTCTGAAGATGTATCACAAATGCACTTTTGTTTGCCCGGGCAGATTAACTTCTCTTATAAATCGTGGCTGCAGCTGTCATCTGGTTCGTGCAGATAAAGAATTGCTCTCCTGGAGCCACTGCTGGGTCCCCCTTGCTGCCCAGCCCAGTATTACACATGAGCGTTTAAAAAGGCTGCTTGAAGTTGGTGGTGAACCAAAATCTGTGGCTGTTCCAAGTGTAGTCCCATTGGACAGACAAAATACTTCCTTGATTTTGCTTTAAGCCCTAGAGGAGGGAAAAATGAGACCAATTGATTGTATTGTAAATGAAACATCAGACTAATTGTTTGGTCCCCAAAGCTGCAGAGAACTTTTTTTTTTATATTTGACCTTCTGAAGGTTTGAGTCATTCTAAAAAGTAAAATAAATCCTGAAAGGGTTTGTTCCAGAGGAAACTTTGCACATGGTTTAATGTGAGCCTAGTAATTTAAACTAAAACTACTGCTGTAAAATACTATGTATATTTCCTTGTGTGTATAATGTCTTGCCTTTAAGTGACTTATTGCACACATGCCATATGTAGCATCCTGAAATCTGTATATTTATTTAAATCTATTGATTTTTTTTTTTAGACAGTAATTTGCAAAATTTAATTTGTAATAAATAGCGACAAAAGTCAATGCCATTTCTCTTCCTTATTTGATGTCTGGCTACTGGTGGATGAAGTGACAAGAAATCTGGATGGCCAAAAGCACTGTGGAAGTGAGTGGGACAGCAGAGCTGGGTGGGGATGGGGAGGTTGTGTAGCCCTGTGAAGGGTTCTGAGCAAATTTCAGTTCAAAGCAAATCCACCTTAAGCATTCCTTAACTTGAAAGGAAAAAGGTATTCATTTTTTAGATGTCTATGGGAACATAGGTGTGAAATTATCCCCAGCCTGTGCTTAGGACTGTGGATGCTGAGACTGACTTGAGCCCTTGTGCCAAGGGATCCTGTTAATGTTTTCCTATGATTGAGTCTTTGGCCTCAAATCCTCTTAGCAGCTCTGTGATGGAGTGTCAGCATCACAGGGGCAGAGCAACACACGCCCTTTCCTGCATCCACCAACTTTTACATCTGAGTTTTGCAGCCTGCTTCTCATTACTTTTATTAAGCACAGATAAAAACATCATCTATTTTATGCTCTTCTCTGCCTGAAGACCACACCATAGATTATTCTATTGTAGTTAACTCAGTGAATCTCATGGTGCAGCTGTAATAAGGGAATAAAATAGAAGCATTAATATAATCACCAGCACCGTGCTTGCTGCATACCCAGAAACCACAGCAGCTTCCCATGGTTTCCGTGGCATCCTGGGAACAGTAGTTCAGAGAGCTATGGCCCCATCCTTTCCTACTGTCCAGCTTTCTTGGCTGCATCTCCTGTGGACAAGCTTCTATCCCATGACTTGGTGTTAGAATGGTAGGGGTTGGAAGGGACCTCTGGAGTCTGAGTTCAACCCCCCTGCTCGTGCAGGGTCACCCAGGGCAGCCCACACAGGAACAGAGCCAGGCAGGTTTGGAATCTCTCCAGAGAAGGAGACTCCACAGCCTCTCTGGGCAGCCTGGGCCAGGCTCTGTCACTCTCACAGTGAAGAAGTTTCTCCTCATGTTGAGGTGGAACTTTCTATGTTCTAGCTTATACACATTATTCCTTGTCCTATTACTGGGCACCACAGAAAAGAGACCGGCCCCTTCCACTTGACACCCACCCCTCAGATATTTGTAGACATTAATCAGATCCCCTTTTAGTCTTGTCTTCTCCAGACTAAACAGCCCTAGTTCTCTCAGTCTTTTGTCATAGGAGAGATGTTCCAGTTGCTTAATTGTCCTTGTAGCCTGTGTTGGACTCTCTCCAGTAGATCCCTGTCTCTCTTGAATTGGGGAGCCCAAAACTGGACACAGTATTCCAGGTGTGGTCTCACCAGGGCAGAGAAGAGGGGGATGAGAACCTCCGTAGACCTGTTGGACACCGTGTTCTCACAGTTAGAGTGTGCAAAAATCAGATTCCTTCAGATGTTTCTATGACAGTGAGTCACAGTTTCTGTGATTAGATCTGTGATATGATGGACCCTCAGTTACAGGTAAAAAAGGGAAAAGTGTACCCCGAAACACTGCAGGTTTCCTATGTATAATATCTAAGGTGCAATTCTCCCCTCTTTTGCTTCACCGTGTTCCAGAAGAGGCCTCAAAATTTTCCCTCTTTGGGGTAATTTCCACGGTGTCCTTGGACTGGTTTCAGGTGGTGTGAATGAGGAAACCAAAGGCTGTTTGAAATTCTTCCATTGCCAAGAATGATTTCCCCATTATCTGGAATGTCTATTGAACCAGCCTTGGGCCCAGCCTTTTATTTATCTGGTTTAATTCACAGAAGAACTATGACTTTAGTCAGCCCTTGGTCTCAGAACAAAACATCCCTGCCCAGGCAGCTCAAGGCCCAGCCATCTGCAAGGGGATCGTCACATCTGCTGGAGGTGGGACCATAAGAAATTCCCCCCAGCCCTACTACAGTACATGGTCTACAAGCAAAACATCCAAACAGGGAGAGAGAAAATCTGAACCTACCCATTTATGGGTGCGTTGTTTGTTTTGTTTTGGTTTTTTTCTCTTTTTTTTGGCCTTAAGATCAATGAACAGAGGAAAATTTGACATAAGGTTGAATGATGGAAAATCTCCCAGGGCAGGTTGTCCACATTCCTTGGGGAAACTTTGGACTCACCAGTGAGCACTATAGAAGGAAATACCAGAAGTCAATGCGTCTGGAAAACCAGTTGAAAAATACCACAGACCAGACATCCAGAAAAATCTCCCAAGGCCCTGATCACAAAACCTCAGAAGATCACCTTTCTAGGATCTTATATAAAGCCCCTCATCTGTCCCATCAACTTCTGAGAAACAACCTGAGCCTGGCACGATGCCAACATCTGTGCAAAGCCCAGCCCTTCAGGTACAATTTTAATTGCAAGAGCTAATTAGGTACCATTAGAGAAGACTGTGCTTATTCTGAGGTTATTGAATTCAGTGATAAAGATTAGCTGAAGTAGGTTGATAGAGGCATTGCCACAAGTTACGGAGAAGAAGGGAATTCCAAAACTGTATTTAAGAGGAAAATCCAGGAAAGCGGGCACCTTCTGGAGTGCTAAGCGTAAGCGAAAGGGTATCTTTCTAAGATACGACTTTTTGATTGAACTTTTTGATTTTTTATGATTAACAATTCCCATGAAGTGGACCTCTTGTGTCCTACTTGTGACTCAGGCATTTTTTCTACAGCAGGAGTTCCTGAGGAGCCCTTTCCCCATGACTCATGGGCAATTAACTCTCCTTCCCGCAACATGGGGCAGTTCTGTCACATCTCGTATTTGTTGAACTGACAAATTCTCTTTGGAAGAAGGCATGTTGACATGAAAATAGAAGGATGTCTTCAGCGAGAGGTATTCGGGTGGATGCCCTTTGAGTCCTTTGATGCTTCCATGGAAAGAAGCAGCTGTCCGTGGCAGGTATTTGATTTGCTAAGAAGGTTTTCCTGCCTGGCATTTTACAATTTTGCAATGTTTTGATTTGGATCACCCTGCAGAAGAGCTGGACCTTATGAAATAAGGCCTAGGTTGCAACAGGAGGGTAAGGGACACTGAATAATGGGTACAGGATCATGCTTTGCCATGGATCAGCAGCTGGTTCCTGGGCTTTCAAGTTCAGCACCTCTGAGCTCTGTGGGTCGTGAACATAATCCAGCAGCATAGACCTCCTAGATAGTACTGGCGGCCTCTCCAGCAGCTGTCTATCTGTAGGATTTGATCTGCTACAGAAATCTTGCACTCCTGCATGTCACTGAAGATGAAGATAGAAGGCACTGAGGCAGGTATTCTGCAAAAGGTCTCTCTGGGCAGCACCTCCTGTGAGCACGTGTGCTGTAATGCCAAGCTTCGAATAATGTAGTTCAGTGGAATGGAAGCTTCTCAGCATCCTCCGCCACTGAGATGTTGTCCAGTCATCTTGACCATGGTCCAGCTGCAGCCCTGTGGTTTGGCTTGCACCCCTCAGACTATGATAACACATGGTATGCGTCAATGGGTACTTCTAGCCAAGGAAATAGAGGTTTTGATCAAACTTCTGTGTTTAAAGTTGCTAAATCTTGTCTCTAGCACCAATATCCTTGGGTAGGAAGACTATTGACTTGACTGGTTGCATTGAGCTTGAGGAGTGAGAAACAAGCAGGTCTACACCGGATGTCAGCTCCTTAATTCATGCCTTCTGTCACAGGCTGGTGAGGTCTCTGTGGTCATCTGAATCCCACATCTTCAGGATCTCTTTTCTGAGGGGCAAGAAAAGCCATGGGCTCTTTGGATGCCATGCCCAGGTCTGACCACAGCCTGGCTTATCTGGTCCAGGCAACAGTGAAGTATAAAACACTGAAATCTTTCCTGTATGAACTAGGTTTCAAGTTTAATTTTTAATCACTTCCTTTAAGAGGGGGTTGGTAGGGAAGCTGAGGCAAGTGGAGCTGGCGTAAAACTGCTGCGTGAAGCACATCTCCATCTGTCACACCTTCCTCCAACACTCAGCAGGAACATTATATGGCCTCTGAGCCTGTTTGAAGTCCTTTCCTCAACCTCACACCTGCTCACTAATGAGTAACTGGGTGCCTCTCACCCATCTAACTTCTGCAAGACGTTTGAGGAGACCTTACAGCCATTCCTTTGTCCATCAAGTTGGCCTGCCAAGGCAAGATAGTTTCACTGGACTCCCCGAGGGGAAGCGATGAGGTTGACTTCACCACCTGCAATAGGACAACTCTGCACCCTTTGGTCCCCACCCCCATTTTCCCCCTTAGCATTGGCTCTGATGTTAGACAAAGCCCTGGTGGGAAAACTGAGCTGTTAGGATTCTAACTCAGGACAAACGAGAGAGGAAGTTCTGATGGTTTAGTGACTTAGGTGAGTCTGGAGCTGAACAGTAAAACCCCATGAGCAGCTAAACATCTGGATGAGCCTCTGAGGTGTGAGAGGTCACCAGGACCATCAAGCTTTTGCAGGTGGAATTTACCATAGAAATGGCTTCTAGCGGTTGCAGTTTCTCATCTCAGGTGATATTTGAATGGGCACAGACAGATAAAGTAATCACATAGTTTAAAATGGTATTTTTTAGCTGTACTGGGTAACGAATGCATGTTCGTGCCCTGCGAGAAGGGGCATCAAGTATATCCTTGATTCCACAAGGAGCTTGGTGAGGCATGGGAGGTATGAGCACCCTGAACAGCACACTGTATGAGAAGGGAGCTGAAGCCTTCAACTCACCCTGCAGCCAAAGCAAGCAGGCAGTAGAGACACGTCCCATCACCGGACATGCACTATCTCCAAGAGCAGGAGGCTGGTGGTGGCTTTCCCAGGCTCAGAGCGTGGATTTGTTTGGATGCGGTGAGCAAAGGGCTCTCCTCCTTTTCACACTCTGCTGTGATCCCAAAGGTTGCACGCTGCTGAGACAAGAAGCACAGAAGGGAAAAGTGCTTGTTCTCTGTTTTAAACAAACTCTCTTTCTCCAGTTTTGGTGGTGGAGGGAAGGGAGGATGCCAGTGGCTCATTTAAAGAGTCTGCACTGGAAATTGTTCCGTCTGGAGCATGCTGGAAGTACAGCTCAGTGCATAGCTGGTGTAGTCAGAAGGACAGGGTATGAACACCTTGCTGAGCAGCTTTCCATGAGGAATTAATAGGAAAACACTTGTAATGCTGCATTCCAAAGGAAAGAATGACAAGGCTGATCAGAAAGACTTTCAAGGACTCCAGATTCTCCTGTCAGTGACAGGGTTGTTCTGGCAGCATACTGAGGAGCTATGAGAGTCTACCAGAGCCTAGAAAACCATCTTCCCTTTCCTCCCAAAGACAGAGACCTCCCTTCAGTATATCCATGCATTAATTTTATTATGACCCTAATAGCACATTATTTGCAAGATGTGTTAACCAATTCAATCAGTCACCCTGATGGGTTTTTTTTTTTGTTTTGTAATTTTCAATACATGCCATGAAAATCTCCAAGACTTCATTTCAGCAGCGAGACCATAATAGTTTAGACAAGATCTGAAATGGTGAATAACCCTCTCCCTGGAGATTTGATGGCAAATACGAGGTATGCCTCTGTGACTTTATTATTAAAACAGAACGATCTCCCTCCAGCTCCGTTGGAGGGGGAGGAGGAGGAGGAGGGAGCACACACGGAGCAATTAAGAAAAATGTCTTTGACCTTCAGCAACTTAATCAGCTGCCAGTGTTCTTCCTAATAGTGTGCTAATGGTTAAGTTCTTCTGGATGCCATAAAAAGTGCTATAACTGGAGGCTACAATAAAGTGCTGATCAACCCATCAAGTGAGTCAATCCAAAAGCAATATCTGTCTTTGTAATGACTATAATAAAACCTATGCCAAAGCCAGGAGATGACGTGAATAAGAATGCTGCTTAATTATGCTGGGCTGCAATGCTGGGTGAGTTTGCCACACTTCTGCAAACTTGCTCTTGGGTGACATTCCCACTCTTGCCGAGGAAAGACAGACTACGTGTGTGCGGTCAGTGTTCCAAGGACAGTCCTCCGAGGTTTGGGCAGGTGATGCTCCATCCAAGCTGACTAGAGTTTTGGTGCAGAAAAGACAGTAACTGCACCAACACAAAGCAGGATGGAGGCATGACTGCAATTCTCTCTTTGAGAAGTTGGGGCTGGGAAAAGGAGAAAAGGAGTTTAAAAATTTTGTGTCCTGGCTTTAAAGATAGCCCAAGATTCAATGCCGTGGTATTGAAACAGGGTGAAAGGTCACTGAAGCACCCAACCATGGGATCAGTAACATGGGTGCTGTAAAAAGGCATAGATGTAATGAAGCAGAAAGCAGCCCTGGCAGAGGCAAAGGGCCTGGGAGAATCAGAGAGCCTTCCTGGTGATGGGGATGGAGCTGAGGAGCTGTCAGGGGTTGAACACTGTCCCTGAGTATTATTTAAGGTGTCAGTGATCAAGTGTCTTTCAAAGGTACCTCATGGGATGACAGGAGCAGAGGGACTGGAGGAGCTTCCCATGCATGCTGCCTTTTCTTGATCTTCCAGAGGGCACTCTGCACACCCAGGAATCTCTTGCAGGATGGAGCACAACCCACACTGGTCCCCATGCCCTTTGCAAGTCAAGTTTTGCCTGTCTTGCCCTTTGCAAAAGCACAGGTGAAAACTGGTCCCAGTAGGCAGTGAGAAAACTATCACCAGGATCTTAAATCTCCCTGCTCTGGGAATTGTCCTCTGTCCTCAGACAGCTGGGGAATCAGATGGAGCACAAAGGGACGGCGGGTGCCAGGAGCCAAGGCACCTGCTGCTATCGGTGGAAGGATGGCAGTTCTTTTCCTACAAAACACAGACGGTGTTTTGGGATCCCTTTGAGCATAAAGCTGCTCTCCAGGATGCTAAGAAGCAGGAACCCAATTCACAAACCCAGCATGGAGCTGGTGGAAAACACGCTGCAGCCTTTCAAGGAATCGTGTTGCGGATTCCTCCCCCATCAGTAAAGAAAACAGGATGCAGGCCACATTCCTGTTCACATAGACAAGGCTCTCCACAGCAGCACAAACACATTTGCTCAGTTCCAATTAAACCCTGGCTTTATATCACCTTGCTGCTGATAAGGGGCTGATTAATGGAAGGATTGTCTTTTTTTTTTTTAATAAATTCTTTGGTGCTAATTGTTTTTTCCCTCTCCCATTTCTTGTTTAAAAGGCGCTTTCGAGGAGGGCTGCTGATTGTGCTGGAAGTTGTATGGGAACACTTAGTCTCTTCCTGGTTTTGTTTTTTGGGGCTAACTGCTGCCACTGAGACTAGCAGGTCCAATAGACAAATCACCTCTGCGGATAACCGGCAAAATCCTGCCCTTGTGCCTCCCGATAAACAAGTGCAAATTCATGTGTTTGTTCATGACACTGAAAGCAGCCAGAACAATGATTTGGTGACTTTTTGCCAGTGTTGTTTCCTCTGGAGAGCCGACTTCCCTCGCGGAGCCTCAGGTGCATAGCAACAGCTCAGCAAAACAAAAGCCAACCACTGCAAGGCATTAGAAAAATATTATCCCAGTCCGAAGGGTGGGGCTCACCTTCCCATCGGCACCCTGGTGCTGGGATCAGACCCAGCACCAAACCCTCCCATGATGCAGCCGCCTGCATGCCAGGCTAATTAGCTAACCATCCTTCCCCTAGGTAAGGGTGCTGGAACCATACGAGAGGCGGCTTCTGCTCCAAGCCCACGGGGGACAGTGCGACGATGTGCACGTGTGTCACAGTCTAAGTGAAGGGCTGGAGTCTTCATTTTAAAATATAGTTTCTTCGGTCATCAAAGTGCCCTTGCTTTCTGCCCTCCGTGGGGTAGTGTCAGGTGGGAATGGCTCCATCGCCATGTTCATTGTCCAGCCTCTGAGATGCAGAGTCCTGAGCAGATGCAATCAGGGAGCCACGCTTGTTGCTCATGCCTCAGCCCTGGTGCAGGTAAGAAGCCAGACCCTACAGACCTGATGCCAAGACCTAGCAAGGACATGTGGTACTTGGCCTCTGAAGCATCTTTGAGCATCTGGTGCCATGCATCCCTGCAGCATAGCCATCAGGTGGAGGGAGGTGATTCTCCCCCTCTACTTTGCTCTCATGAGATCCCACCTGGAGCCCTGCATCCAGCGCTGGAGCCCCCAGCACAAGAAGGACATGGACCTGTTGGAGTGGGTCCAGAGGAGGACTGTGAAGATGATCCGAGGGCTGGAACCCATCTCCTATGAGGACAGGATGAGAGAGTTGGCTTGTTCAGCCTGGAGAAGAGAAGGCTCCAGGGAGACCTTATTTCAGTACTTTCAGTAATTAAAGGAGTCTAGAAGAAAGCTTGGGAGGGACTTTTTACAGGGGCTTGTAATGATAGGATGAGGGGTGATGACTTCAAACTGGCAGAGGGGAGATTTAGATTAGAAATTAGGAAGAAGTTCTTCACTCTGAGGGTGTTGAGACAGTGGAACAGGTTGCCCAAGGAAGCTCTGGATGCTCCATCACTGGAAGTGTTCAAGGCCAGGATGGGTGGGCCCTTGGGAAACCTGCTCTAGCGGGAGGTGTCCCTGCCCATGGCAGGGGGGGTGGAATGAGATGATCTTTAAGGTCCCTTCCAAGCCAAACCATTCTGTGATTCTATGGTCTCTCTTGCCTGTGCTGGAGAAGTTCAGTGCTGCGTTGTCACTGTGTCCCTGGGGAAGCTCACGAGGAGACAGTGTTGAAATGACTGGTAGAGCAGAACTGCCTGAGACCCTGAGCTTCTATCCCAGACATGCCAGCAGAGGGGATGCACAGCCAAGGAGCTTGCAGGGACAGGATGTGAAGGAGACCAGCAGAATCAGTGACTGATAAAAGCGAATGGAAATTGTGAACAAAGAAGGAATCAGACAGTCCGGGCCAGTGGGGCTGAAGATGTGCAAGTTAGTGGGGGAAATGCTGTGCTAGAAACTCCTGTCAGTGCATGGCAGGCTGCTGTCATGCTCTTTGGGTTGGTCTGACTCGTAGGAAACTCTCAGACCTCCCTGTGCTGCTGTACCCATCGGGGCTGTGTGCTGCTGTGTGCAGGGTGTGCATGATCCTGTCCCCAGCAGTTTCTCAAGTTGTGTTGTACTGCCCTGTTGTTCCTGCCCTACATCTGCTGATGACTGCCTTTCCTTTCCTTTCCTTTCCTTTCCTTTCCTTTCCTTTCCTTTCCT
>JANVCC010000120.1:1231824-1364332 GCA_025345505.1 Todiramphus chloris collaris | reverse complement strand
TTTCCTCTTCTAGTTCCACACTTGCCTGACTGAAGCTTTCCACACTTTCTCTGCACATCTTACCTCATCTCCACCCCACAGCTGTGGTCCCTTGCTCTGCTTTTCCTTCCCCTTTATCCTTCTGCCCTTTTACTGTTATGACTATACCATGATTATTTCCATGTGTTTTTTTTTTCTTTCACCTTTTCCTCTCTGCTCTTCTTTGCACTTCTATTTTGCTTTCCAAGGTAGGCGAATTTTTAGATTAAAGTCAAAAAGAGGGCATTAGGGCAAGAAAAGGGATGGTGAGAGATGGAAAGGTGGGAGACATGGAGCAACAAAGGAGAAACAGCATGAAAGGGCAGCTCAGTGTCAGCTCATGCTTATGGGGTAAGCAATGAATTTGTCACAGCACCTACATCCAAATTGCTAAGGGCACCCACCCCATGGGCAGATTCTCATCCCCTGACCCAGTGAAGGTGATCTAGGGGCTTCCCTCCAGGGCACAGTGCCTGGGTCCAAACAGCTCTCAGCATGCCTCTTTTCTGAGCTTTTTTTTGAGATATTACTGGTTTTGTAGGGGTTTCTCAGGTCACAACGATGGCTCTGTCACAGTGGGATGTTTCTGTAGCACAATGCTGAGGACATGTGCTGTGTGTTTTAAAACCCAGCAGGAGAGCGCGGAGGAGAGCTTGTAGGTACCCATTCTGCTGGGAGACATTGAGATGTGGAACAGACTGATCCATGCAGGTTGTAGGGAGTTGTCCTTGGAGCACATTGTCCCAGAACCACATCTGCTTTGCTTCAGAGAGGGTGATCTGATGGGCCTGACAACACAGACAGAGACAGTAGAAACCAGATCAATGTGGCAGAAGAGGGTTGCTCTGAGGAAGACCCATATCTAGCAGATCTCTCATCTAGCAGATGTCCCCTGAGAAGTCAGGGGAAGGTGACACCACATCTGCAAGTAGTTATGTCCAGTTCTGGGTCCTGTGTTGTGCACAGGAGTCTGCTTGGCAGAAAGGGACTTCACACCACAGCTACAGCCACTCTGGGTTGCAGACGAGAGACTTGGAGTTGTGGGCTTCTCATGGGGATGCCTGAAGGAGATGTGACCAAAGTCTCCTTGAGGTAAAGATTTATGACAAGTGTTGGGCTTGGCACTGGGCACTGAAAAGAGCCGTGATATAGAGCAGGGGGCATGATCCAGCCTGTGCTAGATGACGTGTCAGACCAGATGGTTCAGATGGGTCTTTCCAACTTCACAGTCTCTCGGGTGTCACTGCAAAGGCAGGTGAGACTGGAGGAGAAATACTGTAGATAATGGCATGAATTGGCAACCAATCATCCCTCTTGGCTCTTGGAGGCATGAGTGAGAAGTCAGCACGCTGGGACTGCTGGGGTTGGGGGGAGATTTCAAGGAGCAGCTGCAGAGCTAGAACTGTCACTGCAAAGTTTCATCCACGTTTCTTGGAAAATCTGACCAAAACACAGCTCTTAGCAGCCTTAAAGCCTGAGGGTAAGTATGGGGTTTTCTTCCTCAGTGTCTCCATCTTCCTCACAGCACTGCAGGGCAGGGAGCTGCAGGCATTCCCCCCATAGACACTTTGGACAGGATGCTGCTGCCTTACTGGGAGAACAGCTGATACTTCACACTGCCTGAATGTTTTATTTTGAGGAGAGATCTTAATTTTCCTTAGCTTCTAGAGCAACAATTAGAAGACTCAGGCTTCTTGTGAGGCTTCTTCTTAGGTGGGGCTCTCAGCTCACATGTGGAGCAGCTGCCAGGCCCACCTTTGGGAAGCAGTTGAGGCTGGATGGATTCATGTCTGTTCTCACCACCAGGCAAGAGACCGGGGACATTTTTCTGTGTGTTGTGTGTACTTGGCATACGTGGGGCACAGAAATATTTGCACACATGTGCTTGGGGGAAATGTAAAAGCATACCGGTCCAAGCTCTCAACGCAACTTCCCCCTCCACCAATGCACTCTGAGCACAGATATGTAAACCTTGAATTGTACCATCATCACTTTTCCTAGAGAAACTCAGTTTGTGCATGACTGGTCCAGCTGAATGCTCAGAAAGACCTTAGAATGTGGCCTCCAGTCCATCCAGAGCTCTCCTTCACTCCCTCTGTTATCACTGGTTAATACCAAGGGTGCAGGAGACCACAAAAAATCAGCACAAACAGCAAACCAGGCTCATGGCCACCTGCCCTTCACTGAGTGTTTGCATGGGGTGGCACAAATTCCCTCCTGCAGAGGAACTGGGGCACCTGAAGGTGCGTACAGGAGAAAAAGGAGGCAAAGAGCCAGAGAATGGAGAGTGTCAGACATGGGGCTGGGAACCCTGCACTGGTTGTGGAGCATAGTGGAAGTCACGATGAATCTCTGCAACATGTAGACCAAGTGAAGGCACCCACCAGACCTTAGAGGTGGTAGAGAGCTGGGGATGTTCAGCATGCTGGTCCTGCCCTTCGTCTGTCCCTCCTTCCTTCTTTCTACCTAAACCACCTCAGGACTGCCTTGCTCTTTGTTCTGTGTAGTCGGATACTGTTGATAAGCCCGTAAACAGAGGTAGACATCCCAGCTTCACTTCTTCACATCCAAATGCTGAATGCTGGAAGAACATCCAGTATGGGATGGCGTGTGCACAGGCAGAGCCAGATGTGACAGGCACCCAGAAGACCCTTGGACAGAAAGATAGGTGATGTAAGTGAATGGCTGGACAGTCAGATTCTGCCCCTTGAGCAGTTATTTCTTCCCAGGATGTTGTACGGTGCGTAAAAACACTCCTACATGTCCCAGATATAAAGGAATTATCCCTTTGTTGCCATGGGGAGGTGAAAACTCTTAGGCCAGACCTGGCAGTGCTATGGGGCTAAGCATGGCCTGAGGTGCATGCGAAGGTGTGATGTTCATGTGCACCTTGCTTTGGAGGTGTTGATGGGCACACGGGTGCGCTCTGACCATGCCATTCCCTTGAAAAAAAAGGAGCCAAAGCAACTGATGATGCTACCCCTTTGCACCACCCTCTTTTCACCTTTCTCAGCTCTACCTTAAGTTGCTCTCGCAAACTCACACCATTTTGGCTTCTGAGAGATGAGCTGGAGGGCTGCAATGGGGGATAATTGGAGAGATTCTGGGGCCATGACTCCATGGAATGCAGGAATACAGCTTGTGGAAAGGTGTGAAAATTGGGGAAAAAATGAAGTGTGGTCTACTTAGGTAAAGGACACTGCAGAAGTTTTACATGCTAAGAAGTACACAGTTCAGCTCCTACTTTATTGTTGATATCCCTCAAAGGGTTAGTAAAGTACTTTTTCACTAAGCTCAGAAATTTAAAGGAGCATGAATCCGGATGGAAATTGCTTCAGTATAACACTGACTTCAGCTTCTGGCTGTACAGGAGATTGCTACATCTTGGTCTTGGGGAGGGATGGCACTTTCCAGTTAGAAGCCTGAAGCTGTAGTCCAACTGGGCAGCTATTTGTATGCACCCTGAAAAGAGACACACTTTTCTTCCTTGCGAAGCCCTTCTGCCTTGGTGTGTGTTTTGATACACTGGATGCCCAATGCCCCACTGACTGAACCGTATCTCTCTCAGAGAAGGGATAACAGAGAGCGTGGGCAAGCTGGAACAACACCTCCACATCTGATGCTTTCTTCAAGGGCTGCTCTCTCTGTGTCACCTTTGAATTTTAGCCAATTAGCCTCTAGAGTGTGATTTAAATATTGTTGCTAATGTTAATGTAGGGTGTACATGTTTTGATATTTATAGCTTGCCTGCAGGCTGCGAATAACACTTGCCATGCGAAGAGAAGGAGCAGCAGGGCCTGGAGGGAGACCTGGCAATGAAAAGTAGATGTTTGCTGCTCATCAGAGATGTCCAGTCCTCCTTGAGATCCTGCTTATAGCACTTAATCACCTGAATTGATAGTTTATTTGGCACCTTGGTCCCTGATTCAGTGAAGTGGAGAGAGGCACCTTGGATGTGAGTGATGACATTCAGCACTTGCATGCAGAGCCTGGTCTATAGGAGATACCCAGGTGGGGACAGTGTCAGTGTTCGGCATGAGCCAGGTTCAGGGCTGCTTGGAGGTGCTGCTGAAATGGATCCTAAAACAGCTGCCTGTGAAGAATCACAGAAGGCCCAGCCATGCTTTTCTCTGATAAAGTGGGCTCCTCCTTAAGTCTTCTCCAACAGCACAAGACCCTGGTTAGATCACTGACTGACTGGGGGAGCTGGGTGCCTCCACACAGTCCTCCACTTGAAGATGTTTAAACCTGTCTCTCCAAAGGCTTTACCATTAGTCTGGGAAATTTTCTAGATGGAAGGGTTTGCCACCACTCCTGTGAAGCTGGGACTCTGTCGGGATTCTAGTACTAAGAGGTCCCGCTCCCGTGGTGAGTGGTGTAATCACTGCAGATTGCCACAGACTGGGGAACCAGGGCCAGAGCTGCTTGTTTCCTGCACTCCAAACAGCCTTGAGTTGTGAAGACAGGGGAATGATGCAGATCATAGGCAGGAGGTGTGTATGGAGGTTTCCTGAAACCTTTATCCTCTAGGACATCTCAAGGGCCTGAGATCAAGCAAAGACTTCCCAGATCACATTCCTCATTTCCCTACCTATTACCACCCATTAGATCCTGCTCATCAACATTTGCATAACGTTCTGGATTTCACTTGTGGCCTTTACCTAGTAGAAAGAGGCTGTTAGAAGCCTGGCTGGACATACTAAATCAGAAGAGCCTTCTCTTCAGCCTCACAGATACACCCATCAGCTGTTTCATGCTCAACTTCTTCTTCTGCCCATGAGTTCAGAGGCAGAGGAGGGATGCTGCTGATGGCAGGATGGCGAAGTCTGGTGCTGCTGCATTGGAGGCAATTCTGAAACTGATAGTACAGCTTCAAATGGTGTTTTGCTTATGTCTGTAATTAGGTAGGAATTAAACAAGAGTCATCACCTTATCCTCATGTTGACCTTTCTATGACACTGACTTAGAAAATGATCTGGTTTGTGAAGAAGCAAATCTGAAAGTAAAGGATGATGTTTCAGGACAATTTATTACACTTTATCATCAGTCGAGCACTATAACTCTTGTCCTGCTTTGAGACTGTCAATGATTAACTCGTTTTGCCTTGCTGTGGCATGAACAAGTTCTATGCATTTTTTTCACTACATTTGCTACTTGAAAAGTGAGGCACCTGCTTCTTAGAGTGAGAGCACCTGCTACTGCTAACAGCTAATTGAGTAAACCTTGACTTCTTGGCTCCTGCATTTACTGCAGAAGATCTCAGTTGGAACATCATTTGCAAGCAATAATGAAAGAGATGTGGAGGAAAGCAGAACTCGGACACCTTCGAATCCCAGTCACTGCAGCATTCAGACCAGGCTGAGCCTGTCCTTCTTCACAAATGAAAAAGCACTTTAACTGCACCTGAAAAGTTTCAAATGTGCTTAATGTGTCTTTCTTTTATGCTCTTATAACCTGTGCCATCACCAGGGAAGGGGCCACCAGAGACTGTTCCCTCTAACACTCTTTGTGGCTTGACTTGCCGTGAAGTAGCATAAAAACATCATCCTTTTTTCTATACGGCTGGTTTGTAAGTGATATTGGACATCTAGCTGTTCTAGGTCTAGAACTTTCACTCACTAGCTTACAAACTCTCGTAAAAAGATATGTATAAAACATAGACTCCCAACATATGGATTATCCCACTGCCAAGACAAGTGCATTTATTCTGTCCTGTCCAGTGTTTGTATTGGTTTCTGCCCACAAGATTTAATGAAAAGCTCACTGAAGCATTCTAAGGCAGTTTCTTCTGTGAAAAATTACTTTTTAAGTTTTTTCTTTTTGTAATACTTGGCCTGGCAAGAATGCTTAACTGTGTTAATGTGTGTATGATGGTGATAGAGGAAGGAGAGAAAACAGAAGAAAATGAGAGTTTACACCTCTTTAAAAGGCTGTAGTAGCTTTCTGGGTGGATCAGAATATCATTGTTTTATTGTCCCACACCTGAAGTGAAGATCAAGCGGTTCAGTAGCAGCGGTGTTTATGTGACATGTGTGCCTGAGATTCTTTGGGCTTCAACTCTCCTTTCTGCAGAGGCTCTTGCCATTCCACCAATCCAAGACACGGGTAAAAATGGAGTAACTTCAGTGAGCAGCTAGTCAGAGGAAGCTGCTCTCAGAAAATGCTCCTGATGATCCTCAAGTTCTTTTCTTGGTCTCAGATGAATTCATTCCCTTACACAAAAAATACCAGATCTCCCTTAGAAGGCAAGGGGGTGGGTGGTGGTGGCAGTGAGGTCTCAAGGACATAAGAAAGCATCCCCAGTACACAGGTTTGCAGGATACTGAACTTTAATCCTTTCCCAGAGTCAGGATGGAAATATGTCAGCTGTGGAATTAAGAGCAAAACAGCAAGGTTCTGGATAATCCATTCGGAGAAGAGGAGAGATCTGCAGAGACCACTTTGACCCGAAACCTGCTGAAGTCTGAGATTTAAGCAGCAGCCCATACAGTGCTGAGGTCACTGCCTGAGCCCAGTGAGGTGATTTGAGGTAAGTAAAAGAAATTACAGCTGTAATTTTGGAGCAGGCCCACGTGAGTGACAGGTTTGTGTGTAGGAAGGAAATGAGCCCAGCTTTGGAAAAAGGAGTTTTCTCTTTGATAACCTGAGAACTGAAGGGTTGACTTGGTGCCATAAGTAGGTCCTTGAACACAAGAAGATGCTTTACAAGAGCAGCTTTTTTGCCATTGTTGACAAAACATACCAGCATTGTGTCTTTGGTTTGCGTGTTTTAAGGCAGGGTGGAGATGCACAATCCCTCCTGGAGGAAATGGCTTTTCTTGCTTTGTCCCTGGTGAAAGAGTGGTTCTGATCTAATCTCATGCTTCAGGGCTGATCTGTAACTTGACTTTCACTTGTGGGTTATGAATTCTGGTTTATCCCCTCTAAAGCATCCCAGCTGAGATAGAATTCTGTATGAAGATGCGACAGAGACCCTCCAGCACCTCCTGTGCACAGGACCCCACGTTATCACCGGGTTTGGGGTAAGAGAACTGTTCTAAGTTTAACTTGTCAGGTTCACAGCTTTCCTTCACGTAGTTTGACACATAAGGAGACACATCAGTTTCTGGGCTCATCTCTTACCCAAGCAATGTCCTGCTGTCAGAGAGGCATCAGGATCTGGCCTTTAGTCTTAGTCTTTTCTGGGTCAGATGTGCTCAGCACAGACATCTTCCCAGCTGTCGACTTTGGGTATACTAGATGTTCTAATTTAGGAAATGTTGATTTAACCCTCTCAGGAATTAGCATTACTCAGGGAAGTGTTGCTTTGAAGTGGTTACCAGCCTAGTTAGGAGTAAATGCTGGGTGTGGTGTGTATCTGCAAGGCAATGGTGTCATTCCTTTTCCTGGGGACTGAACCTTTAATAAAGGGAGTTTCCCTTGTTGCAGGGGGCAGGTGTGAGACAGCTGCTGTTCGGAGTAGCCAAGTGAGATGCAGAGTTTGAAGAACATGGTAAAACACTGTCTTTTGTTAAGGCCACTTCACACTCACAGGCACAAAGCTAGAGGGACCCCCACAACTCAGTAGAAGACATCATGGGTGAGTGATTTGAGCAGAATTTTCCTGTTACTATTTAGTAAATTGCATTTGCAAACCCATGTCTGGTTCCCGTTAGTGAGAGGTCTGCAACAACGCTCACCCATATCTCTAGGGTCTACAAGGGTCCCATGATTTTAGATAAACACTTCACATGTGATGCTGAAAAGTGTACCAGTGGGTTGTGCACAGAGCTCTGCATAACTCTGTGGATGAGGGTTTGCACTGGGAATACAGAAATATTCCTTTTTTTTTTCCTCAACCTTGCCCCACCAGTACTGTATTTGGTAAAACAGCTGCCACCAGAGGCAGAGCTCCAGCTCATCCCTGTTGCAAAATACCACGCTGGTAATGTCTAAGAGATGCTCTTGGTCTGTTCTGGAGGGGGTGCTTACTCATTTTCTTGAGTGCAAAGCTGGTCCCTGGGCATTTTTGTTGGCAGTGATGCTGTAACACCTTGCCTTTTGGCAGTAGTTATGTAAGGATCTAAATATGCTGGAGTGACTCACCTCGCTGTCTGAACAGAGCTGTTTGAACAAGAATAATGCAGTGAGTTACCCTCGCGATGGGTGCAGAGGAATCCCAGGAGACACGTCTCCCAGCAGCACCCCCTTGGTGGCTGCTTCTGTTGAAGACCCTTTTGGTCTTCATGGGACTCTCCTTCCCTCCTCTTCCCCACTGCTACTTGCCAAGTGATATTAGACCTTCTCCAAGGCTTATCAGTTGTGCCACTGAATCCTCCAGCAGTCAAGCTGGGTCTTTACTGGGGGACATGCCAAGCCCTCTCTCATCTCTAGGAAACCTGCATCCTAGCTCCCTTTGTTTTATTTGTTCCCTTTCCATTTTCCTGCTCTCCTTCTCAGAAAAGTGTCAATCCAGAAGCCTCTGCAGTTAAGGGAGTCTGGATCGAGGTTATTTTCCTGCATTGCTGTGTGCACAGTCTCTTATTATAGCCACTTGCGGACACCATGGTGTCCAACTCTTCTGCCCTTCTCCACTAAACGTAGTCTTTGCCTGATCTGTGTCAGAAAGGCTTGTGCCCCTCTATGAAGGAGACTCAGTGAGTGCCTCATGTCTTCTTTCGTGAACTGTATCTTTTGATTTCTGCCCATATCTTAATACACCGTCAGATCCAAGATAGGTGCCTATCAAAGAGGTGAATCTGTACTTCCCATAACTTTTGTGGACAATAGCTGTTTCTCATTATGCCACTGCATAAGCCTTGTACCACTACCTCAATGTGGACGCCTGGACCATTGGGTCCAGTACAGAAAATATGATTGCACCTGTTGGACGCAAGCCCTGGGAACAAGAACCACAAGGTTTAAGCTCCGATAAAGGGAAGCTGGGATGCACCGCTAAGCTATGATAAAGGGAAGCTGGGTTGTTAGACAAGGTAAATATTTGTACCTTGTAAGGATTTTGTTGACTCACATGAATTGGTGGAAAGTTACTGGGACTAGGGGCACTGGGTGTGTGGAGTAGCAATAAATGTCTTCGTTTCTGCACCAAGATGGAGTCTGTGAGTCAATACATTGCAAATAGCGCCTGAACAGGGACCGCAGGTCTGAAAAGCTGAACAGACAATCTCAGTGGTGTAGAATCAATCTCCACACCTCAAAACGAGTGTAATTTTCTCATAAATGATGAAGGCTCGGAACGGTATCGGCATTGTACTTCACAAACCTGAATGCCACCTTCCAAACCAGAAATGAGTTAGGGAGCAGGATTGGTAACTGCTACTGCTTCTTCCCTTCTAGGTGCCCTTCATTGCTGAGTTTACAGATGCCCATTCCAACAAAATGGGTGGGGAAACACCTCACCTCACCTCACACACTGTGGAGGCAGGAGGTGGAGAAGCTCCTGTGCTTCAGCTGGCTTGAAATAACTGTGACACCGCAGATGAGAAGCCTCAGCTCCAGAGGGAGCTCCAAACTTTACCTGCTGGTTTGATAGAAGCAAATATCCATGGTCCTTCTCCGCATCTGTGTTCTGGAGAGGAGACAGTCAGTTGTCCACTCTTTGTGTCATTCCCTCTTGACTGGTATCACAACATGAGAAGGTGCCAGTCCCAGTACATAGCTGTTCTTCCCCAGTAAGTCTGTGACAATTGTGCCTAATGCTGTACAGGGATTTCTGCTCCTGAGGGCAACTTGTGCTTCCTGGTTAATGGTCTCCAACCTCTTCTGTGTGTGAAAGGGCTACAGAATTGGTCCTGGGTAGAGGGATGCCAACAGAGATTTTAGTTTACTGTTTTCAAGATTGATTTTCTTAGTGACCCTTAGAAGTAGTCAGTGAAAATTAGAGTAAAATCCATGTTAGAAGTACAGGCATGGAGCAGAAGGCATCACTCACCATTTATGGACACAGGGACAGTGAATCTCGGATGTAGGTGGTTTGTACAACAGCTCAAATATCTTTGACTTCGTGTTTTCAATACATGAGTTCCTACATAGCACAACATGAGCTTCGGCTTTGATAGTGCTGAACTGTAAGCAATGTCTAAATATCTTGAAATTCAGGCTGTAAGACTGGGAATTAAGTTTCACCTTGTCAGGAAGAAAGCAGAAGCTTTAGACACTGTAGAGGCATGGATTACTCTCAAGGAAAACATAAAAACCCAACCCAACCAACCTACTGAAGTGCTGGTTACAGATTAAAGAATGAAGGAGGTAGCTTGGAGGAAAGGTCAGGCACTGTGAAATAAAACAAAAACAAACCACAAAAAACCCAAACCAAACCAAACAAACAAACAAACCTGAACAAAAAAGATCAACACAAAGCAAACCATATAAGATTAAAAACTTGGAAACTTTCCTGAGAGTGGAGACACCTGAATTACTCCAGAACAAAGGCTGTTGATTTATCTCATAAGCAGAGAAAGTCTTGTTGCTAAAACCCTAAAAGCTCGGTAAATAATTGTTTTCTGCTTTATCATTTTGTTGGAAGTTTAAAAAAGCTAAAATTGACACTTTGGAGTGAAGAAAACATTTAGTTCAGGCCAAATGAATGGAGAAATATTCCATTTGTTTCAACCATTTTAAAGTATTTCTGTAACTTATGCACTGGTCTACACTACAAAAAAAGTTTGTCAGTGGAGTAATGAAATACTTTTTTATTCATGTTTTGAGACCTCTTTCTTCCCATTTCTGTGTAAGCAGTTTTTGGGGTAAAGATGAAATCACAACTGTCTCTCAGAGAGCCAGGTCAGTGGGCTTATAGCCACCTGATGATGTAATCGCAAGTCTTGACACTGAAGTCATAGGGTAAAGTCTTCTTGCTCTTGTGCAGGGCATGAGAGGAGGGTGTCAAAACACTCCCTCCGGATTTTAAAACTGTGGTTCCATTAGTAAATCCCACAACTTTAAATATGGAATACAAATAAAAGACAGGTATGAATAATTGTTCAAGCCATGAATAATGGCTTCAAACCACTGGCTGAGGAGGGATGCTCAGGGCATTCAGAGTCCTGAGAAGGATGATCATTTCAGGACACTGTTGAAGGCCATTCAGAACATGGTTCTTGAATGCTTTTGAGCAAGGTAGATGTGCTGGAAGGGAGGAGCAGCAGATGGACCTGGAGAAGGGATGTGATGGAGACTTCTACTAGCAGGGGGGTAGGAATGACTGGGGAGGTAGAGCAGGTTTTTGTTTGCTGTAGAACATGAATATTGCATCTTACAGGGTGGACAATGGATGGCAGAAGAGAGGCTAACCCTACTGCTGTGTAGATAAGCAGGTAATGTAGAGAGAAGATTTCTGAATCCTCTGCATGAGAAGAAGATTTGTGTTAAAGAGGAATGTGTAAAGGAGGGCCAGGTTTTGCTGAAGTGGTCAGTGGGCTCTGGTCTTTGCTCAAGTAATTCAAGGTGGTACATACACAGCTCCCTCCAAATCATTATACACTAACACAAACCATGATCCCCTTTATGACCTCAAAGTGTAAGGTTAAAAAAAAAAAATCCAAAGCCATGCAGGAATCAGGGGCTTTCACTCTCTCCCACCACTCACTTTTTCCCCTTTGCTTTTGACTGCATGCCTTAGATCCTCATCAAATCCACAAGCAAATGCATTCCTGCATCCAGAGTATCTGCACATCACTTGTCCTACCAAATGCATAATAAATGTGAGCACAAGCTTAGGACCTGTTCCAGTGATTCATTAGCTGTCTAAAGTCAGGGTAATAAATCATTAGAGACAGAGACTCAAACTTTTTTCCTAGAATGACTGTAGAAGCATCTCACAAGCAATAGCTTTCTGCAAATGCCATCTGTCTAACCTGGTACATGTGGGATGGAAAGAGGGGCCCATGGAACAGTTATCCAATAATTAAAATGAACAGAGGCAATCAGAGATGCCTTCTGCATACAAAGGCATGTCTTCAAGGAATTGATAGCTGCAGGAGGGAGATGAGGACGGGATTTCTCCTATATCAGGAGCAGAGTAACTCTCAGGATACTCAGTGCTTCAATATTATGCAGAAAGTTTTGGTTCAAGGGACATCACAGCTTCTTATCCTGGGTTCTTGATCATTTTCAGGAGGGCATGTGCTCACCGCTCTGTGCTCTGTAGCTCACTTGTATATGGAGGTCCATGCCCAGCCGAAACTGCAGGAGGTTTGAGGACATAGTGAGTGATTAGTAGGTGAAACTGGTCCAGATGTGCAGTTAATGCACAGGCATTTGCAGAGGTGCTCTTTAATGACTGCCTTGGATCAAGTCTGCTTCGCACCCAGAAATTTTTCTACTGTTGCGACTTGCACAGGAAGCCTCCCTGTGCTGCCAGCTCCACTTCTTCAGCAAGTGCTCACAAGCTCCTTGGGTCAGGAACCTGGGATATTTTCTGTATTAATCCAAAGATTTCTGTCCTGGCTCCCATTCCCAGTTCCCCCATCCCTTACTATACCTCAGGAAAGGGAGTGGGTGTGAAGACAGGGAAAAAAAAAGGAAAAAATATAGCTAGGAAAGAGCCTCCTCATTACCCTGCCCAGAAACAATCCCACAGGATGCCTTGCACAAAGCTAGCTACTGCTGCTCAGTCTTGGGCAGTCCTGCCAAAGTAGTCTCTATCTTGTATTAGCCTACCATTTTTATGTCCTTGGTCCTCTCCTGGACTCTTTTCTTCTCAGGTTCTCTTTTGTGATTTACTGTGTTTGAGGCTTCAGATGGAGCAGCCACCAATACCAAGGAGAAAGTGTCATTTGATGACTTCCTTGTGGAGAGGTCCTGGCAGCACCAGTAGCACTGTCTTGAGTTCTCCCCACCAGCATCTGGCACACTCCTGTGGGTACGGTTCTGTCTGGTCATGTACACTGACCTTGAAGCACAGCTACCTTCACAAACTGCAATGAAAATGATCCTTGGTAAAGCAGCAGTGTTGCAATTGGAGAACCTGTGCATTCCCAGGAGCTGCTGAGAGGACACCAGAACCTTCCCCTTGCTCCCTGCAGGTCTTGGCAACTCGTTGGGCACCAGTGCCCCACGCACCGTGACCTGCTTCATTCAGGGTGGATCAACAAGAATGTTGTCTTGTTGTTCAGCCTGTCTCCATCCCACCATCCCTGTCCACTTGTGCTGTTCCCAGTTGACCTGGAACCTGCCCTGTGCAGCTGGAGACAGTTGGATTTCATCTGCCTCTTTCCAGAAACAATCAGGCAGTTCTCATAATGTGTCTTACAGCTGAGTCCAGCTTTGGGAAATTTAATATCTCCAAAGTTCTGTGTGGGTACACATTTTAAAGTCTGCAGTGTTAATATTTTTTCTTTCCCTTTTCCAGATTCTCTGTTGTATAATATCTCCTTGTTTCATTTTGTTGGAGGTAACATAAAAATGTTCTGTCAGCTGATATGAATTTCTTTTTTCTTGGCAACAGTGCCCCATAAGATACAGAGAGCAGTGTTGTTTTCATTCTACTGTCACTGTTCTCCCACTGCCAGGTCTGTACACAACCCCTCTTCTCGCTTCCAGTGCACCCAGATTTGTGCAAGGCCTCTTATTTTAAAACCACTGTTTCCAGTGGGTCAGCTGAGGGACCAATGACACGACACCATGAAACTGGTTTGGAAATTGCCATTTGGAAAAAGAATGATTATTTTGATGGTTAGGAGGGGTGGGACAGTGAAGAACGGCGTGAGTGTGAACCAGGACTGAGCAGTGTACAGCTTCAGAATCACAGTGCACAGTGCATTTCCACAATCAAATAAGCCGTAACATTTTGGAGCCTTCACAAGCTCCACAAAAACTTGTCAGGCTTGTAAACTGCTTCAGAGGACTGTCAGGAGAATGGGAGCTCTGGTGGAAACAGCCCAAGGACATGACAGCAAGGACATCCCTCCATGAATGTGCTGACTCTGCCCTTCCATGGCACAACATCACCTCTGTCTTGGTCTGCACAGCTCCATTAATGTACTGTTAATGCAACTCCTTTATATGCTGATATTCTTCCACATTCAGGGAAAAAAAAGTCAACCATTAACCAAAAGACCCCTAAATAATTGATAAAAAAAAAAAAAAAAAAAGGATGTCTGTTCTATTATTCAAAGACACGCTTTTATTTTTAAGCTTCCTATGTTGGCTCTCTATGTGGACATAATTCACGCCTTGGGTGAATGCCATTTTGCATTTAACTCATGAGTCTGACACAGTCCGAGGCGGCATCGTCTATGATCTTGAAAAGAAAGTGAACAATGAAAGATTTGCAGATCACACAGAATTACCGAGGTCAATCAAGACCTCGGGAGAATGGGAAAAACTCCAGGTGGACCTGCCAAAGGCAGGTGAATGAGGAGATTGGTGTGGGACAAAATGTAAGACGGATAACCACCAAATTGGGAAGAGTAACTTGATCTTTTTACATATGTGGCTGGGGAAGGAAAAGCTGTGTGTGGTCAGTCACAAGGCACCTCAGCTGAAAGCCTGATGGTAGCAGAAATGAAAGAATGGATGTGATGATGGGCTGAGTAAAGAATGAGACAGAAAAATGATGCTGAAAATATGCTAATATTATTAGATAAATCAATGCTGCTCTCTCACTGGCAATACGTTGTGCAGTTTGTCACCTTATTTAAGGCAGATAAAAAAAAAAGGAGTGATTTCAGAGACAAGCGATGAAGATAAGTGACCTGAAGAAATTTCTGTAAGAGGAAATGTTGAAAAGCCCCTTCCCTGCCTCTCTCTGATATGTGCCACAGTCTCCATTTATCTTTTTCCTTTGCCTGCAAGTCATTTTGTTCTCCTTCTGCTTTCCATTATTTTGATTAAGCACTTTTGGGGGCTCTGATGTATGAAAGACTATATGTGAAGTGCACTGGACCAGTGTTGCCCCTTCAGTTCCTGTTTTGCCTTAATTGTACTCTTAGCCCTTTGTTTGGGTATCCACTTATTTCGTTTGTCAGGATGTTGGAAAGTGGCCTTTTCTTTGAAAATTTTTTTCAGCTAATTTTAGTTTGTTTTATTACATGCACATTGTCCAAGAAAGTGATTAATAATACTGCAGCGCCTTCATGGCTTGCTGAAAATCTTTGGCTGAATCTTTTTTTTTTGACAAAATAATGAGTCTTTGAGTTTATGTAGCCTTTTCCAGAATTGGGAGCTTTCTTCAAAAGTTTGATATATTATTTTTTATGTAGTTATTTTTAATTCAGACCCAAAATGTCTGAATACTGCAAGTTTTCCTTTGATTTGGAAATACTGACATTTTGATACCTTAATGGGAATGTAACCTGGTCTTTTCATGCCTCTGGTGTGAAATTCCACAGACAGGGTTTTGCATCCCATAACATTAAAAATCATCCCTGACTGTTTAATCCAAGCCTTTGCAGCTACCTCCAGATAATGCAGCTCTGCAATGACAGGTCTTTAGCAACCAACATGTCCTGTGTCACTCTGACTGGATTTCACAGGCTGCAGGTGCTGTGGCAACCATCCTCTTCCATCATCTTCACAATGAATTCTCCTTACCTCCAGGGCAGTTTCCAAGTGGATCTAATTGACTTTTTTAGAGCCCCCACAGCAGTGCTCGGTTCCTCATTTAGGTGTATCTTTTACAGAATATGAAGAAGGTTGAGGATTCACTATGTTTTAAGTCCAAGAAGAAAAAAATTATCTATCCCAGAGCATAATGGGCACAGGATCTCTGAGTTGTGGTAGGTCAGAGCCCTGCCTGTCTGGAGCAGCAGCTCAAAGCTAGATGTGACAGTGCCGTGTATCTCAAGTGGTATCTCAAGGACATAGTGTGCGTGACTGAAACAGTGGGATCCAGGTTGCGCAATAACATACAAGTGTCTCCATGTGAGCTGAGCATCTCTTGTCCCACCACTGCTGGTGGGACAGCAGACCAGTACAGATGGTGGAAGCTGAAGAGCAATCCCATTCATCTCATGCAGGGATCTACTGAAGCTGTGTCAAGCCTCTTTCTAGGTTTCCACTGCCTGATCAGATTATCAGTGACTGGGATGGGAACCAAGATACCCACATATAGACACCAACATGTAGCTTTCTTAATCCGTACCTGAATCTCATTTTAAGTGAAGTAGAATTTACAATATCTTTGGGACATTTGATCAGGTACCTGTTTGCTGTAAAGCAGGTGCTCTCCTACATTGCAATGCATATGTCCCATTTTCTTTCTTTGGTTATTGTATATTTAGCTGGAGGATAACACTGTCCTCTCTGTGGGGAATAATGTATATGAAAGTGGGAGAAAAATGTCCAGTTCCCACTTGGTTTGTAAGCTTTCTGCTCAAAAATGTTCTACATTTGCTCCAGATTAACTCAGTTTTCACTGTGATGATCAGTTGTTTCACTGCTTCTCACCACTGAGTGGCCCAAGGTCATGGACTAGCAGAAACAGAGGTCTTGTTGTATACAGGAACTGATACCTTTTTCCTTTATATCTTAGAGGTTCAGTAAACAGGTTGTAAGATTTGAAGTAAAACTCAAAAAAAACAATTACTTGTGGTGTTACTTTGGCAGTGAGAGACAGAGTAGGAAAATGGAGAATGAGGCTGGCATGTGGTAGGCAGAGCAGAAATCTAGATTTATTGACATGTCGCATAATCTCAGAGGTCAGGTCACTCCTGTTGGTGTGTTCACTTTGTCTTTCTATGTAAATGCAAAGGGTGGTGATAGTCAGAAAAACCATTAGATCATAAATGCTGACCTAGTGCCAGGCACAATGAAAGCAGGGGTGAAGTTCATTTATTATTTCCTCTAAGGATTATTTGATCTCAGTGATGTTCATTGCCCAGGATCTTGAGATGACCTCTCCTGGGCTTGATTTCACTGCTGCCTACCCTCAGATTTTGATCTGGCATTAGCGGTTCCTGTGGAAGAGCTACAGACCCTCCGTGAGCATTGACTGAGACCTGCGGGATATGTTGCAGCCAGCTGCTGGCTCAGGGAATGCAAAATATGTCTGATGCTGTGCCCTGAACTCAACCTGCCCGGGGGTCTGTTTCCTTCACACTTGCCCCAGCTCTGGCCTTTTCAGTTCTTTAGCGCATGGAGCAGATGGGGTGAGCAGATCTGCACACAGCTCTTGTAGGCAACAGGAAAGCCACTCAGG
This sequence comes from Todiramphus chloris collaris, assembly GCA_025345505.1. Lineage (NCBI taxonomy): Eukaryota > Metazoa > Chordata > Aves > Coraciiformes > Alcedinidae > Todiramphus > Todiramphus chloris. The sequence continues at coordinate 1,347,174 of JANVCC010000120.1, read as the reverse complement.
AAAAGAAGACTGAACAATGTGGAGGTCCTTCAGAAGGCATCAGCTCAACTAAACACATCCTGGCTCCCACTGCTCTCCCTCTTACTGTAATGAGAGCACACTGAGACTCAGCACCTCATCTCTGACAGTAGCCAGTATCAGACTTCAAATAAAGGCCCAAGAACTGATCAGAAGAGAGTGATCTACTCTCCTTGTCCCTGCACCCATATGAATGGGCCAAACATCTGAACCTGACAGCAGGTTTTGGCCTTGCATGAGCTAGCAGGATAAGTTCCTCCAGCAGCAGCCCCTACAGCCAAAGGTGGAATCTGAAGTCAATCCAACCATATGTTTTGCCAGCACTATTTGTCCTCTCCCAGCAGGCAAGGAATGTTCCTGACCCTCGCATCACCGGCTCTGTACCAGTCTTGGTCAAGCCTGGTTGGGAAGGTGACCTGCATGTCAATTCTGCTGGAGAGAGGCTGTAACGTGCCCCCTGCACAAACGCCTGCCACAGTCTGGGGTTTGCCTGTCTTGCAAAGTGTCTTTCTACTGACTCCATCCAACCTGGAGGGTGGAAAATCCAAGCCTGGCCCTGCCTTGCAGCTTGGCCCAGCCCAGTCAACAGCTTCAGGTTGCTCCAAACTGGTGTCGGGTCCCAGGTGTCCCAGGACACACGATGCTTTGTTTGGATGCATTGTCTCAGAAAAGGTAATTCTAACCCAGATTTCATAGCTTCACCTAGACTTGCCTTTAATACCAGACATGCTTAAGAGAGAAAACAAGTTTATTCTGGCAAAACAAGAGTTTTGTTTCCTAATTATGAAGTTTGAAAGATTACAAAAAAAAGAAAATAAAACAATTCTAGGTCACGCTAAACAACAGGATTCCTTCTCACCCCTGATATCTCTCACCTGGAATCTCTTGGGTGTGTTGCAGCTGTGAGCATGACGGGAGCGCGTGTACACAGCGCAGAGAGGCTTTGGCTTTCGGACCAGGATTGGAAGAGGGGCGGGTCTTTATCTGAGGCTGGTTGACAGCAAAAGCTACAGGGGTTGTTTTAAAAAAAATGGTAATTTGTCTGATGGTCTGACACATTAATAGGAAATTTCATCAGGAGCACTCAAGAGGCCGGAGGGGGTATAAGAAGTGAAACGGGTGAAATCCAAGTTTGTACAGTGGTGCTGGGAGGAGGGAGGATAAACAAGAGGAACTTGAAGTCACAGCCAACACAGTGGCTGATTTGACATCAAAGGCAGTGAGAGCCCTGACATCTGGAGCTGAGGCAGGGAGAACAACATCCTGTTTGGGAAGGGCAGATCAGGGGGACAGCAGTGCTCCTTGGGCGAGCAGCAGCCCATAGACTTGTTCAAAACCCAACAAAAGTTGAAGACAGGTTTGTATAATATGTTTAGATGGAAATAAGACACAGATAACAAACGTATGGTCATAGGAGCCAGTTTGCAGGAGCACAAGTTACTGAGGAGCCTGGTGATATCTGAGCAGTGAGCAAAAGGGAGAAGCTGCCTTAGACACAATGGGCAAAAATCCCAGTGCAGAAGGAAGAGAGAAGCAGCAGGATTATCATCATGAAGTCCTTTAAACAAATAGGAAAGTCAAAAAACGTTGAGAGAAATTATTAACAAGGAGTGAGTGTAAAGCACATGGTGGTAATGTCAGAGACCCTTAGACCAAGGTGAGATATGGTTAGCAAGGAGCAAGTGGTTTTCTTCCTTGTTTGGTGTGGTATCATATCTAGAGGTAAGCTAATTTTGGTAGGTGTCAGTATTTAATGCCTTCTTTCTATCTGCCTTCATGAAAATCCTACTGACATCGTTAATTATAAGAGCAGGCAGACGGGCAGGTCAGAACGGGGAAAGAAGCAGCCTGAGAATATCTAGGAAAAGGGATGACTCAGGGCTCCAATATGTTGTGAGGTTAACACAAAGTTGCAGCAGGAATTAGTTCATGGCAATCCCTGAGACCAAATCTCTTCAACCAGTGATGGAGGATGCTTGAGGTCCAAGAGGACTGAAAAATAGCAATCACAGAAGTGCTGCCTTTAAAAGCAGGCAAGGAGGACCTTGAGTGCTGCACATGAGAATAATCTAACTAGCTGCACAAGGATACAAGAACAAATTATTAAATAATCAGTTTAATGGTGCCAAGAGGATAATAAGGTGATAAAGAAACACAGGCATGGATTTATGGAGAATAAAGCTAGTTGAACTACTTCAATGTATTTCTTCCATTTAGTCGGTATGGGAAAAGCATTAAATAAAATAAATCTTTGGGCGTTTTCTTTGACAGGACCAGCAGTTTGATAGCCATTGTGCATTTCATAGATCTTGTTATAAAGAAGGTGGTAATGAATGGTTTTTCATCTCTCCTTGCAAAAGAAAAATAGTAAACTGTTTAATTTGCAATAAAGAGGATATGATTTGCAATAAAGAGGATTTGGAGTACTGGGAGAGGCCACGCAGGGGATCTCTGGAGCCTCCATCATTAGAAGATTCAATGAACATCTCATGGGGCTGGTCTTGGAATTCCTCTGTCAGCAAGTCCATCGGGAGTTGTTTGTGGAACTCCTTGGCATCTGTTCCCACCTTCTCCTTTTCACCCAAAGGCAAATGGCATGGTGCCAGGTGGTAAGGCCTTGCAGGTGCTATTTCAGGTGTATTCTGCTTTTAACCTCCACGTTTCTCTGGTCTGGTAGTTGCTCTGGTGTAGCTGGGATATGTGATTTGTGTATGCTCTGCAGCTTGTTTGAAGAGAATATAGACACTTCTTATTCTGGTTACAGACGTTTATTGCCTTCTTACCATCTTTACTGGGCTGCTACTCTGGTTCCTGAAAGCCTTTCTCTCGGGTGTGCTCTCCTGATCTGGGTTCCGAGTATTTGATCCAGGTGAACTTTTAAGAGGTGTTAAAGAGTTGACTATTGAGGCTTGTGGGTGGGAAATAGACTGGAGGTGATCTCTCCTATATACCTGGTGATGGATACAGAAAGGGTAGAAAGGCTGGAACATGTCAGGGGCCAACCGCATTTTTGCAATCACACAGAAGCCATCTCTGCCAAGGTCTGTGTTGATGATGTATGCAGCCCTGGGTGCAACAGCTAATAGAGGTACATCCTCTAGTGTCACATGTGAATTTATGAGCTTCACTCCTAAATGTTCAGAACACCTAAAAGTTGCTTAGAACCGTTGCTTGGCCAGTCTGACAATTTCCATTGCAGCTGTACCTATTCCTGCTAACACTGGGCCAAGAAGGACTAATCGTGATCCTGGGCCTCCCTGGGCTGAGTGGTACAGAAACAGAGAGCACAAAGGTGTACCCCAGAAGCTCTGGCCTTGTGCTCTTCTCTCTGGTGGGAGATCAAATGTGGAGCTGCCAGACCACGGTGGGTGAGCAGATTGCTGTGGGGGTCTGTGTAGGCATGAACAGGCAGGGAAACCAAGGGTCAGGCTCCTTGACAGGCAGGTCCTCCTCCTCCTCCTCCAGGCCTCGTGTCTCATGTTTTCACACAAGTGCAACACGCTCCCATAGTCTTTGCATGGCAGTTCACGTGAGTACAGGCGGCAAACCACAGTCTAAGCCTGTGGGAAATTACCCTCCTGTGACCACTCCTAGCACTATTCCAAAGATGGAGTTATTTTTATGTAGGTGTCTGTGCTCAGGAGCAACCACTGATCAGAGCAACTGAGGGGACCTCTTGTCTCAGCTCTTAGGAGTTTGTTTTGAGTTATCCCTAAGGGGAGCTTGATGCCTTGGAAAGACTCCCAGGGAGGCTTTCATGTCCCAGAGAGCCTAGCACCACGTGCTCAGATCACTTCGCTGTCATTCATCACCACACGGTGTAAACGAGGCCAAAATCCCCTTCCTGAGCAAAGGGGAGGACAGGCAGTGTGCAGACACGGACACGGTGTAGCTGGCGGAGGAGCTCCCATCCGTGCCACAGTGTGCAGCCTCCCCAGACATCGTAAAGCCCTCTCGTGGGGTCTGCCAGACACAGCCTGGGTGCTTGAACACATCGGACTCACTGGGTATAAATACTGCCGCTTGATTCCACAGTTAATTTTCCCCAGAGCAGAAAACAGGCCACTTCAGCAGTTTGTATCTTTAAATGTGAAATGGATGGGATCACGCTGAGCTGCTTGGATAATAATTCTTGTAAGATCTGTGTGAAAATATTCTGAATGACTCAGCTGTCACTGGCTGGGGGTTTGCTGGTACTCAATATGATTGCCATATATTACAAGAACAGCTCTTACCATCATGGACTGAACTGTCGAGCAAAACGGATTCGTTCTCTGTGCGCTGCATATTTAAACACCTCATGGCAGTAGTATCATTGGAGACCAGCCATTTTCACCTAAGCCCAGTGAGGTCTGTGGTAGAGGACATACACCTGGTGCACGCTCTCCCTGGGAGACTTCATTGTCTTGCATGTTTGTTCCTTCCCTTTGAAGTAAGGTCCACTTCTGTCCTGAAGGGTGTGTGGCTGGTCTGTATTTTCCTACTCCACCAGTCTGGCCTAGTGAGAGAGTGGACCTCTCTCCACCACTGTCTTTTTTGAGACAAAGAGAGAGGTTTTTTTTCTTCCACAAAGCATAGAATCATAGAATAGTTTCAGCTGGAAGAGACCATCAAGGTCATCAAGTCCAACCTGATTCCCAGTCCTATCAAACCCACTAAACCCTGTCCCTGAGCACAACATCTACCCAGCTCTTAAACCCCACCAGGGATGGGGACTCCACCAGCTCCCTGGGCAGCCCATTCCAGTGCCTGACAACCCTTTCTGGAAAGAAATGCTTCCTAATGTCAACCTCTATATTAAACATTAAGTATGTATCTCAGCCCAGCCCTCACTCTTTAGAGATCACCAACCAGACCTCACTAATGGACTCATATTTAAAAGTTACAGGGTCGAATTTTTATTAGAGAGATTTGCAGACATTTGGGCATGGACAAGGAAGGCTTAAGTCAGGTACTTGCCCACTGACCAAAGTGCTTTGTTGACTATAACTGCTGTGTCTTTGTGGCTGCGCTGATCAGCCTGGTCCCTGAAAGAAATGTCTCATTGCTTGCTCAGAGAGAGAGTGATTTTTCATCATTGTTTTTGCAAAGCCTGGGTCCTAGCTGCGAAAGGAGACCCTAGACAGGCAATTAGAAGAGGACCACGCACTATGTGTCTTCCTAATCCTGACAATAAAGCCAAGAATTTCTTTTAAAGGACACTAAGAAGATCCCACTTACCTCCTGCTTTATCCGTGCCTTGCCTTCCTCTAGTAGTCTTCTTTTATCTTGCTTCAGTAAGGGTGTGAGGCTTAATTATTTTAGGTTCCATTGAAATTGTTACAGGGATGCCAAGGGAAGAGTAGGCAAAGGTTTCACTTGGGTTCCTCTGTTGTAATATTTTGTTCAATAATATGAATTTCTGGCATCTTCCTGAATAAGTCTGGAAGTCCTACACAGTTACATCACATTTTGCATTAATGTTTTATAAACGTCTGTCTAATCACCATCTTGCACCCATGACACAGGGGATGCTGCAGTCATCAGCTGAAATTCCACCAGCAGAAACTGAGCTGAACCCAAGCTTTGTGTTGAAAGGTTTCTCAACAATCGACTGCAGGCCTGGGAGCACCATCAGCATCATCCCTCCTCCAGCTCAGTCTTAATCCAGAAAGTATAAAACAGCATCTCCAGGGAAAGATGCAAATGTGTGTGTCCAGTCTGAGGGCAGGAGGGATCTCTAAAGATGCAGGAGGCCTCTCACTAAAGGAATCTACTTTTTTGACCCTAAACACTTTCAGGATTCATGTCAGTCTCCACTCACTTCAGACCTGTTCCAGCCTGGCTCCTTCCCTTGCCTCTGGGAGGGTGGTGGGGAAGGCAGCAGAGCTGGGCACGTGCAGCTGCGCTGCGTGGTCCTGGACACCCGGCGGGATGCAGGTGTCCTCTTCTCTTTCCTACGTGACACTCAGTCTGCCCTTTTCCACCACCTCCTCTGTGTGTACACACGACATCCTTAAACCGCGTTAGGAGCACAAGCTATTTCCCTGGTTGGCAGCAAACACAAAGAATTGTTCGCTATTAGCTCCTTATAAACAGGAAACGTTCTTTCCTTAGCACTGCTTTCTAGTAGGGGTGATTCGTACCCAGCCTGTTCTCCTGGCTAAGGAGGGTTTTTGTTGTGGCACACGCTGCCTCATTTGCATGAAGCATATACAGCACGTCTGGAGGTAACCGATGCGAGCGGAGAGAGAGTGCGGGATGGAGATCAGTGTGGTGTTTTATCTCCGCGGCTGGAAACAACCGAGATCAGTCACTGCAGAACACAAGCAGTGAGCTGGTTATTATTTTTTAAAGTTCCAGTGCCAGAAAGCGTTCCTTAGCTTGGAGCTTTATCTTCAGTGAAAAGGCAGAAGAAACACTCTCTGGGGTCCCTTAGCTTCCTTCTGCTGCTGGCTTTTGCCTCCCACCTTTAGCAACATCTGCATGTATGGATTAGTATCTTCTCTTTGATTCCAGGCAGCCATGTGTGTGTGTGTCTGACTCTTGTAATGCAGAAGATTAGAAACAGAGCACTTGCAGGGATAGTGCAGGTTTGGAAGCCAGTCAAGGGGGGCATTTCATCAGCAGGCAATAGCTTTTCTGGAAGCAGCAGGAGAGGAATCAATGCATAAAGTTTCTTGTTTTCTTAACCATGCTCCTATTCTATCTTTCCTGGGAGATTTATGAGCCTCCGAATGTTGGACAAACACCAATAATAGTTGCACATTTTTAGCATCTGAATACTTTGCTTTGCCTGGCTTCATATGGAAAGACAAGTCCAGGCAAGGTGGTCCTCCAGAAAATGGTTTATTGGGACAGCATTCTGGCCTGTAGCCATGGCACCTTGAGCAGTGATCTTATCAGACCTCCTAAACAGAGCAGGGTTGGGCCTGTTTCTTACTTCAGTGGAAGACCTCCAAGGAGAACCTGGGTTTTGCAAGACATGGTATCAATTGTTCTCTGGGCGATGCTTTCCCTGGAGAGGAATGAACCCTTACTTCAGGCTACTGTGCTGCTGGAATGGCACGACTGCAGGGAGATGCAAGGCCCAGCTGAACTGGGGATGAAAAGCAGAAGGAATAAACAAAATCAAATCTGTATTCTCAGTGGTATTCAAGGAAGTTAGGGAGGAGCTGGCCATTGATTTACAAGGAGATCTGGGTAGCTAAATACTGTAGGTTCCTTTGGGAATCCCAGTTCAACTGTGTGTCTTTGAAGTGTACAGTTGATTTGGCAGAGATATCAGCAAGGGTTTGCTTGTTTCTTATTTTAGCCAGGTTTGATATGTGGGCTGAACTTTACCTTAACTTACAGACCTCTGGAAGGGCTCTCATTCCATTTTCTATTGAGTACTGACTTGCCTGGCAGGTTTGATGTGATTCCAGATAACCTTCTGCTGAAAACAACCACATTCATAATGATGACACTTTTGGCCTTGATATGACTGTACCTTTGGACTTGATTGAGGTGCCTCAACATAGACTTCTAGTGACCTTTGACAGACCTTAGGGTATCTGAGATATCTGCATGGCGTGGCAGGTACGACAGCTCTACAGAAGAGCCATTCCCTTCTTGGCTGGCAGCTGGTGGATGTGTGGGTTGCCTCTACCCTCCTGAGTGGGGCTAGATTCCTTTGTGTATGTTACTGGACTGAACTTCACATGTCCATAGTTTTTAGGGACAGAGTGGACAAGCATGTCTTCAGAATGAGATTCAACTCTTAGTTAAGGCACCTAAAAGAGGATGTCTGTATCTAAGATGCTGTAGCTCAGCTGGGGACCTAGGGTCTGATTACACCCAATGGAGAGCTAAGCAAGACAGTTGAATCTAGAGCAATGCAGTCCACCATAAACAGACACCAGGTGATCCATCTGGATTGCTCTTTAGGCTCCACTGATCAAGGGCTCAACTCATTAGATTACACATAAGTGGCTAATGGCATTTCAGATGACCCGTTTGTCCCATCCAGTCTCCAGCTCTCACTGTAAAAAAGCGGTTACCTGAGGCTCCTGAGATGTACCTGTTCCTTGTGGATGTTTGGGATGCCTGAAGAGGTCTCATATATTACAGCTGATGCCTATGTAGAGGAAGGTGAAGTGCATTCCACATCTCCACTGACTTTAACGTAAGCTTAGAGCTACAGTGCGCATGGATTCAGTGGATTTTGGGAACTGCAGACTGCAGCCCACCCCTTTCCAGCCTTCTGAATAATCCAGAACAGACGTTTCTGCTGGTGAATACTGAACTGAATTTTATAAATTTTGGAGTCAGGCAAGGGCTTTTATAATTCTGGTGTTATTCACAGGAGACTGTTCTATCGCTACCACAAAACCTATTATCATTAATGCTTCGGTACAGACCATCCCTTGGATGAAATGCTAGACAAAGAAGCTAGAAGGAAATGAACCTTGTTAGAGTGATGTCTAATGTAAATGATCCTATAAACCAGAGATGCTGTGACTGCTCTCTCTTACTTTTTCTTTCCTATTTCGAATGTAAAGATTTTGGGGTAAGGGCTTTTCTTACCATGTGCATGCACAGATTTCATTAGCTTGATACGGCCTCGATTGTTATGTCGTACAACTAACAAATACTAATCTTTGCTGTGTGTTTTCCAGCTCACTACATAAAAGACTCAATTGCTGGTTCTTTCTGCCACTTCCCTTAGGAGACTATTGCATATTCTGTTTGCTGTCATTTGATGTATAATTCTGGCTGATTATTCTTGATGGTGTTGCGTGACTAATTACCAGTATCAAGACTTGTTTTCCAGCATCATAAGGTTTTTTCTATTTGTGTCTTTGCATCTGATAACAAGCCATTATCACCCTAAGAAATGATACCATCATTAGAGTATGATGTAGTGGAACAGAGAAGGTTTTGCTGGCTGGTGGTAACATTAGAATTTTCTTTTTTTCCTGCAAAGCACTTAGTCTAAAGCCCATTGTTGTTAACTGGATCTTTCCTTTGGCATCAGCGAGCTTTGCACAGGGCATAAATCCAAGACCATAAACAATATTTAAGGATGTAAGACCTCTTGATTTCTGTGGAACTTATTTACAGACCTGGCCTTGACTTCTTCAGTACAAGCTGCAGGTTAAAAAAAAAAAAGCACACAGGAAAATATGAAAGATTTTAATACTTCTGTTCCGTGTGCTGTTATTGGGCTCCCTCATCTTCATTCCCTACTTGAGAATTACCTATCTGGGGATTCTTCCTAAGTTTCTTGCAGCATCTTCCTAAAAACTGGGATAGTTAGGAATAAAGGTGGAACTGGATCTTGAAGTAGCATTTGTCATACAGACAACACACTTATTTCCAGCCTGTTATCTCTTGCCTAAACACCTTGTTTTTATATGCTTCTGCAGATGATGGGATTTCATTCTGCAGAACCCATCAGAAATCAGTGCTTGTGAGTGTGTTGTGAGGGTAACCAGACTGGAGTAAAGAAGTTTTCTTGAAGGGTAATTTGCTCAAAGGGTGGATCTGAAATTATTTTCGCATTCAGAATGTATTCAAGTAGTAAGTTTGACCAAATATTGACAAGGTATTGAAAAAAAATAATAGATGAACAAACGGATCGTGTTACTAAGCTAACCAGTAACAATGTTTTGCTGGTGCCAGCCATCTCAAGCCACCAGTGCTTGTTTTGGGGATGGAGTAGCAAGATCTAGAGTCTAAAGTGAATTTTTCTGGATTACCAAATGACATAATGAAATAATAGAAAAAAAAAAAAAAAAGTGTCCAGAAACTCATCCTAATCTCATTGTACTCTTCCCAGTTTGCAATGTTCACTTGGTTCCAGAGCCTGCTAGATGTTTACGTGTCTGTTGTGAGAAGAAATTGATGATGTGCAGTGTACCGAAGTATATCTTTGGGGTAATTCTGTTTATTTACAAGGAAGAAGAGCATTTGGAGCATATTTGGTCCATGCCTACCTTTCCAGTGAATTTCAGTTATCAAAGCATCTCCTTGCTCCTAATTCTATTCAAGACCATCTTTCAGAATATATTTCTTTTCTGCTCACTTTTCTGCTGGTTTTTGAGGTTTCTCTTTGCATGTAGATTACTAGACAAATAGTTCCCTAGCCCCTGCATTTGCCAACATCTTGCACCAATGCTTCTCAGATCCCACCATGCAGTCTGTTGTTTTGGATGACTTTCTCTCCATGTCCTTGGATTGATCCCCATGAGAAGAAGGGTTGATGAGGCCACTGATTGAACTTGATCTTTGATTGACAACAACAGAGTCATCTTCTGGCCCAACAGGGTGTAAAAATGAAAACAAATGAGTTAATTTTCTGTGGAGTCTCAGCTATGATCACTATTGCTGAAGTTTATTCCATCAGGACTCCTACTCAGTCATTGAGGTAATGCTAGACCTTAAAGACAGGTAAGAAATATCCTCTGGAAGTTCAGAAGGAGTGATAGTAAGAGACTCTTGGCTGAGAGGGTATTCTTTATGTCTTTATATCAAGACAGATATGAGCATCTTTTGTATTGTCCTTAAAATAACACTTTATCATGAAGATGTAGCTAGAATAATCATCATGAAAAATGGGGTTACCCTGGACAGAAATGTGCACTGCATCCTGCATATTTTGAAGGCATATTTATCTGCTTTATTGCAAGGTCACAGGAAAGTTCAGAAAATTTTCCTTATAAAGCAAAAAGCCTTGGTGAAAGCTATTTGATGATCTTCAGTTAAGTCTCACCAGAGTTCAGATGAATGACTTGTGTGGCCAGTCTCCTTTCTCAAAAACACCGCATTCTTGGTCCAGAGTGTTCTAGCTGAGTATGGAAAGTCATACAAACCCATTTCCAAGAGTGGGTCCTGAACACTTGATCATCTGTCTATAAACTCTTGGGAAGTTCTGGTCATCAAAGAATGATGTAATCCCTGTGGAGGCATAACCTGGCCTTCACTATCTCAATAGTCCTTTTATTTCAGGTCTCATTCTTTGCTGATGCCCACAGCTATCCTCTCCAACCTTGTTCAGGTATTTCATGAAGAATTGGATGTTAATAAGACTCCTAATAAACAAGAGAATATGACCCGTGAATGGGATAACATTGTGGTTTTATTTCTCAAACACATCTTAAGAGTTTTGGGTTTTCCAGAGCTGAGAACAGTATTTACTGAGGTGAGAACTCTAGTCCTTTGAGCCATGTTCTTTTGCCTCAGTCTTAGCTTTTCTTGTGCCAGAACAGAAGTGTCCCACTGTTGTCCCAAGAACTGTTGAATCCTCTTAGAGCAGACACAGGGAGGGCTAGAGGGCAGCAGTGAAAATGCTGACTGAGAACACAGAATGAAGAGCTGATGGAGCTCAAGCTGTGACAGTATCACTGATGTGGACATGGTGTCAGAAAAAGGTGTATCAGAAATGTTCAGGGATGTCCCATTTGGGACACTCTGAAAAAGTCATAGATGCTTTGTAGAGCGAGGCAGGGGGAGATGGTGCAGTGTGTGTCCAAAGAGTACTGTTCAACTGGAAGGAAAGTTTCCTATCTTATCTGGGCTTAGACTAAGGAATTTACATATTGCCAGCCGAAGGAGTGCCCTCCCACCCTGTACCTTGCTCTGCTAGAGGTGTTACAAACAGGGACTCAAGTTTCATTTTGCTGGCATTCAGACATGGAGAGCAGTCTGTGGGAACACGAGACACAAGAGGTAGATATTTTGCAGCAGGGCTTTGAGTGTGCTGGTCTAGCTTGTTCTGAGCTCAGTCTAAATCCACAGAGCCTGAATGAGAGGGGTGGGAATTAGGTTTGTGCATGACCAGAAAGATCCTCAGCAGAAGGTCTGGTAGGGAAAGGTTGACCTAGATCTTGGAGCTGGGCTCCTCAGCCTTCCTGCAGGTCCTGTCCTTCCCAAGAATCTAAATGCTCCAGACAGGCAGGTGATTCTCCACTGGGTGTCACCAGGGTTAAGGATGGAGGGGGAAGGTGCACACTGTGAATAGAGCAGCTCTCCACTTTTTAGATATGATGTCCCACTGTCACAGCTGAGTCATCAGGGTGACCATCCAGACCTCCTTCTCCACGGTTCATCTTGCATTCTCACACCTTTTCATCTGGAGGAGGCAGATAATACAGTAGGGATCTCTCTCGTGGCATAGGAAATGTTAGGAGCTTTACCACAGCTGGGCCATGCAGCAGGGAGCTCAGTATCAGGGGTGTCCAGGACTCTTACCCCTTTTATTTCCTTTATGAAGGGACAGTCAACATACAAAAAGTAAAAATGCTGCCAGGTTTTTCTTTCTACTAAGGCTTTGAACTAGATAGCTGGGAAAGAAGCGTGTAGGTAAAGAGGTGATAATTAGCGGAGGTAGGCAGGCAGTGACAAAGCTGAACGGATGGATGCATTTGCAGGATGCAGAAGGCAAACAAAACATTAGGGAATTTCAGCTTCAGAAGATCAAAAATATGCTGATAGGAAAGTTGTTTAGTACTTCTGAGAAGCCATGGTTAGGAAATTAATGAATTACTGAAGGTTTAACTGGGTCAGTGGGAGGAAGTAGGCCTGATAAAGAACTCCTCACACAGGAGTGTTTTGATGTTTGGATACATCTGTTTATTTTCATTAGCAATATAGATAAGATTACTTCAGGCTGTATTGTAAAGCAGGTTAAAACAGTTTAGTAAACATAAGTCATTTATATGCATGAACATACTTGCATAGAACCCTACATATGGTAACACATCTATTAGCATACACTCCAAATCAGGAGATTTTTCAATCATGATTACAGTCTTTCACATTGGAGAGGTCTTTTATCACTGAAAACCAAATTTTCCAAACAAATGACTGTAATTATACCTGTGAGTGTCTTTTGGCCAAAGCAGGTCCCTCAACCTCTGTCATTCTGCTCTGAGGAATTCCGGCCAACACGCTGCGGCAATCAGAAGGCTCAGAAGGAACTGTATGCGAAACCAAACTGCTCGTGTCTGAGGGCTGGGCAGACCCCATTCAGGCAGAAAATCCCAGGACCAGCACAGATGCAGCTCTGCGCTTCAGCCCGGAGTGGGGAGGAGAAATGAGGCAGAGCTGCAGCGTGGGTGCCTCGTGCAGGGGCAGCAAGTGGAGCAGGGAGATCACACCAGCCACCCAGGAGCACATCACCACTGCCTGTGCCTCTGTCTATGCAGGGTGTGAATATGGGATAAAGACTGAATACAGAGAAACAGAAATGAATATTCATGTGGTCAATCCATAGGGAAAACAAGGGAGAGAAAGCTCTTCTGTGTGAGAACACAGTGACAGAGCCACACAGCCAGGTGACACTAGATACCATAGACCAGGCACAGCCACTTTTCCCATTGTTAGCACTGTTGAGTCTTATTCAGAGAGCTTGTGTCGTGTGATCCCACCTGCCTGTCCTGCAAGGGCATCTGCCAGATAGGTTAGTCCTGGTGCCCACTGCCTCCATCAGCACCTCTTGTCTCCTCTAGGATCACTTTTTGCCATTTCCCCCCAAAAGCAGAAAATGGAAAGAGATGTAGAGGGGGTCTGTGGAGGACATGTGGAAACGTGGAACAGGGAAATTGCCTGCTCCCATTCACTTCCCCTGTGACATGGGGAACCAGGCTCCAGCAAGATTCCCCCAATGCACATCAACATTCTGCAGTGAAAAAAATCAGGATCTGAGCGAGTCATCTAGGGAGCTCAAGACATGAAATAGAAAACTTTCTCCAGGCCCCTTTCCTTCTCTTTCCCCAGCCCCTGCCCCAGCTGTAGCCCACAGTATCATATGGGGTCCAGTCTCCAGGGCTGGAGACAGACCCTTTGGCCCTGAGCATCCACAGAAGAGCTTCAACCCAGACACCCCTTCCTTATGGCCCTGGGTGGTGTCCCTGCATCATCCCCATGGACAGACCTATCTGCAATCAGATGCAGGCAGTTCTCCCCCTCTGCCCCAGGATGCAGCCCCATGCCCCCCCAGTGCCTCCTTCCCCAGTAGTGGGAGCACCCTAGAAGGGGCAGCTGTCATAGCCTCTTGAATAGGGAACCTAGCGGGACTCCTTTCATCTGTGGAGGTCAAGACATTTCCCCCATGGATCCTCTCCTCTGCCAAAAGCCTGGTGCTTTGGGGTTTCTATTCTGATGTCACAGCCTTGTTGCACACAGGGGTCTCCAGGAATCCCAGCAAGCCTAGGAGAAGCCAGGGGATGGGGTCAAATGCTTCTCTGTGCACAAGTTGTTGGGTTAAGCACTAGTGACAATTTCCAGCTCTGGGAGTTCTTCTCCAGGCTTTGCTGATCACTCACTGCGCTGTTCAGATTGCCTTCCTGGGGCAGGACCATGAAGACAAACACAAAACACAGGCTGCTGCTGCAGACAGCACGTCTGTCACTCAATCCTCCAGCAGTACAACAGGGATGGTGATGTGGAAGCTGCTTTCTGGCAGAAGATCGGAGTGCAGAGCCTGGCCCTGCAGGGGACTGTGCAATTACAACCTGGGGGAGTAACTGATTGTGGGTCAAAGCCAGAAGTCTTTGCAGGATAAGAAAGCAGAAGATAAATAAGAATAAAAGCAGATATGGAGGGAGTCAGTCCACTAAAACTTTGTTGGAAATCTGGTGACACTGCTGAGCAGGCAGCCAAGTGCTCTAGCATGTCCCTAATCTCTCAGCCTTCACCGAGCACTGGGTGGAGAAGGGCTGGGAGTTTGCAGTGCCCAGTGGTACAAGCACAGGTCCAGAAGAGAGAAATCATACAGACATGGAACTTAGGAAGAAGGCAACATGGATCCAAACAAAGGATCAGGTCCTCAACTGCATCGTGGGGAAGGGTCAGGGTGCAGATTAGACTGGAGGATACTCAGTCTGGCCTGCAGAAGGAGGGTGTGGGTTCCCATAGTGGCAGACTAACTTCCCAGTCAAAGACAATGGGCTACGATAGCTAAATGAACAAATTCATTATCTGGGAGACTCTCCCTCATGGTAAAACCCTTCTTTGTTCATTGGAATTCAAGAGCCAAGTTAAAAGGTCAGGCTGCTGTGCCAGTGAGTGCTCCAGTGCTTCATTGCTGATCGTCTGGAGCTCTGCGGCTGAAGAAGGGACAATACCCCCAATCTAAGGATTTCTGACCAGCGGTCTCCTAGTGATGGGACCCCCACTCTCTTCCTCACTGCACCAACCAGTGCACACATTCTACACTGAACCTGCTGCCCAGCCCACAGGCACAGCAGGGGATGCTCACAGCCTGCTGGAGCTCTCCTCCTGCCTTGCCTGGCCCTCCTCAGGGCTGAGACACTGTTGAGCCACCTCCACTGGCAAAGCTGTGCCAGCAGGAGCTGGGCTGGTCCCTCCAGAAGTCATTGTTGCAGTGACAACTGTCATGGCCCCAGTCTTTTCCCTTGTACCTGAACTGGGTGTTCTGTCACCTTCATCATATTCATTGACCAGACCTGCTTTTCCTGGTCATGGTGGGGTTGCTCATGGCTGTAGCTGGAGCCAGTATATGGGCAGTTGTGTGATGGACCTGGAAGGGTGGATGGATGGGGCTGGGTTTCCCATTGACAGACTCCCAGCAGGGTATGTTACATGGATGAGGTGAAGAGAGTTCACAGTTTTAGAGCTCCATGTGGACATGGTTTGGGAACAGAGAAGTGGAGCTTCCTCCTTGTCTGAGCCCCAGACCAGTGGTCAGGCTGTGGATCTGATGCTGAGCTTCTCTGGTTTGGCAGAAGGAAGCATATCAACAGGGAAGTCCTAGTGGGTTTCGATATCTGTGTTTACCTGCCTCTCTCTGGACTTGTTTTTGAATAAAGTCATATACATGATGTCTATGCTGCTTTTTTTTTTATTTTATTTTTTTTCCGCCATTCTTCATGTTTCCTGATGGAGAAAACCAGGAAAATTTCCATTTCTGATGAAGTGTACTAAATAATTTTTTCTTTTTTTTTTTTCTGAATTGAGCTTAGAAGAAGAGCAACACTAATTTAAATAAGAGCTCAAATGAACGGTGAAAACCAGAGACTGAACGGGGAGTTTTCCTCCAGCTCCCTTTCAGCATTTCTCAATGGGCTCTGCCCTAATTAGAGAAAAAGAAATTGGGAAGAAAAATCCTCATGGATAGGCAATACTTTTAACCATCTCTCCCAATGAGCCTTTCACTCTCTCCTCCGTGGTTGAGATGGCTTTGGGAGACATCAATGGCCATAACCAGTCTCTGCAGAGGCCTCCATCCAGCCCCTGCCCACGGCTTCATGGGCCCATCTGAGCTCAGCCCTCAGACCATGCCTGATCTATGTTGGAGGAGTGTTTATCTCCAGGTCAGTCACAGACATGGCCCTACCTCAACATGGACCCTGTGGACAATCCTGTCCTGAAGGGATAGGGACCAGCTTAACCTGGGACCTCCCTCACCACCAGTATCTTGTCTGGTGGAGTCATGGTTGGATCTGACCATGATCTCTGGTTCTGCCCTGTTTGCCTAACTCAGGGGCTGTGGGACAGGCACTGGCTCCCCATCTCTTAAGCAGCAGCCAACCCCTGCTGCTCCTTGTCAGTGGGGAACCTCAGGTATATATTACTCTCAATTTTAATCTTCAAAACTTCAGGTGATCAGTGCATGTCAACACATAATTGCAAACTTAATCCTTCTCTAAAGGTTTTGTGTAATCCATATACCACAAAAGAGACAATTCACCGTTGATGTTGAGACACACAGGGGCTGTCTGGTCCAAAGGAACATGAGGGAGTAAGCAAAATGAGAGGGCAAGCAATCACTGCTTTGAGGTCAGATTCATTCCCCTGTAGAAGACCAAAATAAATCTCAGTAAAGCCAGGAAAAATGAGAATAAATTTAGCACTGAAGTCTTGACTTTCTGAGAAAACTTATAAGCTAAGCATGGCCTTCCTTAGAAAGCCAAGATACACCCTCCCAAACTGTTTTCCCTTCCACAACTGTCCTCTTTCTGGGACAGAGTTACCATTCAGGACCTTGACAGAAGATATGTAGAGCACTTCTATAAAGACACCAGCATTTTTATGTATAGGTGAGACAAAAAGAGCACAGCAGCTCAGGACAGCTCTGCTCTCTCTTTCCCCTTTCTCCGTTGTAAACCATGGTTCTGTCTTATCTTCTGCTTGGTCTCTAGCCCTGTAGCATCGTGCCAAGAGAGGAAGCAGAGGAAAAATTTCCAACAGCATCTCCTGGCAGAACTAAACAAGGCTGGGGACCAATGTCATTAGCTGCTGGGCAGACGTGGGGTGATATTTAAATATCTAGATTCTTGGAGGCTGCAGGACAGTTGGATGCCCCAGAGAAAGCTCCAGAGCTTCAGCAAAGAGACTGGCCTGCTTCATCAGTAAAGATGGGATGGAGGAGATGGCTGTCTCTGAGGCTGGGGAGAGGAGAGGGACTCAGGGAAAGAGTCTGGAGTTCAGATCCAACCAGGCTGAAGGCACAGCATCTGCAGAGCCAGGCTCTGCTGCTCTGCACATGCATGAATTCCCCAGAGGAATGTGTTTGCCTGCTGCCTGTTAGAGCAGAGGAAAACGGTAGTTTTACATGTGAACTGAGCGGAACCAGAAGCTGAAGTTCCCTGTGCCATCACTCATAGGGAGAGAAGTGGGTGAGTCCAAGGGCATTCATAACACCAAAGTCAAACATCTACAAAACCAGCAAGTAGTTGGTATGACCACCCCGAATACCTCACTAAGAAAAAAGAGAGGGGTTTGTATCGGTGTCTACCGTTCACTCCAGAGCTCTCCTCAACATTTATCTCAATGGCAAGTGCAGCAGCTCCAGCCCACAATCTTACCTCCACCCCATGCCACCTGGTTAGCTGGACTAGGGGATACTACAGAGTCTGTAGAAACAACCATTAATATGTACAAATGTGGGCATTTCCCCTGGTTTTTCTGCAGACTGAAGACTTGTCAAGCTCTGGAATCTTTCTGACTGCACTCCTCAGGATACACCTGGTCTTGTTTTCCTGTGTTAGATAACCAAGAATAAATCACTTGCAGTTTTTTGAAGAGTTCTGCCTGCAATCTAGGGTGAGTTTGGAACTGAAACCCACAGCAAAATGAGGAAGAAAGTTTTGAGAACAGGTGAATATACATTAAAAGGAGTTGTGGGCACAATCTTGAATATGCCTTTTCTTATTTAGATGGAGGACTGATGCTCCCACTTGCTTTCCAAGGCTGTTGCACGGCTGGTTGTGAGATTATCTGAAGTTCTGCATGTTTACATCTTTACTTACTAATTGACTTCAGCAGTGATGGTTTAATCTCAGCCCTTTTATTTTTCCTTTATACATTTCACTGACACCTTCTCCTGGAAATGTTTTCCATCTAATTTTCTCTGAAAGACGGAGAATCAGTTAGCACGGAGCCCTTGATCTTTCAAGCACTTCTGAGGGTAAGAGATAAGTACTTGCTAGTAGAGTCCAACCTGACAGTAGGTCATGAACTAGGGAGTCTTAAAAGACAAGCACATGACATTTGCCCTCAGCCTTGCATGTTGAGAGGTCAGGCCTGTGCCCCCAGCATCAATGGGAGGGGAGCTGTAGGTGTGGGCGTTCATGTACAGGTAGAAAACCAAAAATCACTCCAGACATGGGAGAGTGCACGTGACAGGGGTGTAGATTGGGAACGGGACACGCCAGCACCTGCTCGCACCCACAGGTCACACACCTCCTGGGGATCACACTGACTCTTACGGAGATGGGGACCGATGCTGCACTGCCCTGCACTCCCTGACCCCCTGCGTTTTCCTGCTGGCTGGCAGCAGCCAGGCACCTTACACGTGTCTGGGTGAGTTTTCTAGATCAGTGCTTTGCAGTCCACGCTTCGCTGCAGGCATTGTCCGTCTGTTTGCGTGCTGCTTTAATAGCTTCTTCCCAGGAACGGGGGTGTGGGACAACTGCTCTGCGGTGCGTGCTGGGGGTTGCCGAGTACGTTTCAAGGCGGTCTTTTCTCCAGCTTGCCTTCCTTGCAAAGTGAACTTCATCTTTGAGCACCATTAGCCTCGTGCCTTAGAGAAAAAGGAAAATGACAGCTGTGACCAGCAGACACAGCGAGTGCGAAGGCCAACAACACCATCAGTGCCAGGAAGTTTAAGGAACACACGCATTTCCCTGGGCACGGCACTCAGGTACGGCGGCAGGCAAAGAGGGAGCGTGTTCCTGCCTCTTCCACACTGACAGAACATCTTGTTCCTCCTTCGATGATTTACACAAAAGTAAGTTGAGAACTGGGAAGTTTCGCTCAGTGTCACCCCTCTGCTGGGGTAGAGATGGGATGAGGATCGTTCTTCCCTGAACCTTGTGCCCTGGACTCTAATAGTTAATGCTCTGCGGTGCTTTCAAAGGTTTCCTTCATTTCCTGCCTGACAGACGGGGGAGGAACTTGGTCTGCCAGTGAAGGAGAAAGATGTTTTCCTACAGTGCTCCAATCCAGCTCCATCCACACCCTCTGCTCAGAAGGACAATTGTTTCCAAGAGCAGTACAAAAACACAATATTCGTATGAAAATAAGGAAAATGAGGAAAAATGTTTTCCCGCTTCTCTCCACCAGCAGAAGTCAGTGAAGAAACTGCTGTGCTGTGCTCCAGAAGAGAAGCCTGCAATGGGGCTTGGTTCCAGGAGAGATTTCCACTGGAGGGGTCATTTTTTATCAACAGTATCAACAGCAGAGTGTGTCGGTCAGCACAACGTGCCCATTGCCACAGCACTGAGCTCAGCAGAAGCCTCCCTTGAGCCAGGTGAAAGGAGATCTTCATTCTCCCTGGCTTTCCCGCAGCATGTCAGGAAGAAGTTAGGAGTAGATAGGTGTCCTGGATGTGTGCCTGTCACCTTTGGCTTCCCCAGAGCCAAGACGACAGGAGGTCATGTACCTACATCCAGAGCACTCAGCCAAACCCAATACACAGTCCACTTTTCCACTGCTATTTTCAAACTGCAGCCTCTGAAGTTGGTGCCACATTTCTTGTCCATAGCTTGCCATCCTGTGATGATTTTCCTCATGGCATTAGGCACCTTGCTGTCCACTGCACATTTCTTTTCCTAAGCATTTCACTCACATCTGTCCTGCAATTCCTAGGACTTTGTAAGAGTTGAAAGTATTCTGTGGACACTAGGTGAAAACAAGGGTGCTGGTCCTTAGGAGTCCTGGGCTACAGCAGAGAATGATGAGCTGTAAAAGATTCCGATGCTAACCATTTCTCCCCAGTAATCTGTTTTCCCTCCAGAGCTTGTTGCCTTCTCTGCTAACTAAGGTTTATTATCGTTAAGAGCTCACCCAGATTTCTCCATTGTTTATCACCTAGGAACACAGCCAAGCGTGACCATTAGCCTCCTGTTGGAGTTGAGGCTGGCTCACCTGCCATGACCTCATACAAGCTGAGAGCCATGGAGAGGGTAAAGAGCTGCCCTCTCCCAGCAGGAGCTTTGCCACCATGGTGATGCCTCCTGAAACATGTGTCCAGGGTTTGGGGTTTTTTTTGTCAGGAAATTGCAGTGCAGAAAGCCTACACTCAACCCAGGTAACTCTGAGCCTTGCAAGTAACTAGCACTGATCAGATCCCAGGTACAGCCAGCTCTGTTCAAGCCCTCCTGCAGTGGTCAGTCCCTGTGGTGTGTGAAGAAAGTCAGAAGGATGTGCAGGCAACGTATGCATCAGCATCTTCCATGGCATGGCAAGTGGGAAAGGAAGAGCCCAGGGACTTTCCAATTTTGCAAGCCTTGGTGGAATCTGCATCTTAAAGTTCATGAATTCAGATGTCAGATAACGCCTGGGGGCAGACGCTGCAAATTCCTGGGATGTGGGCTTTGGGAAGCAGTGGTGTAATGCAACCAGATGCTACATGCCATGGCCTCTTGGCCAACTGCCTCGGACACTGTGGCAAGCAACATGTCCATCCCTGCCAGAGAACGTAAGCTCTGCGTGCTCGTGCTTTGTACACATGACCCAGGAGCAACATTCACGCTGCCAAACTATCAATCAGGAGCCCTTTTTTGAAAAAGAAAAATAAAACAATAGCCTTGTGTTTTCGTTGGAGTCTCTAACCACGCAGTACAGTTAGCAGCACAAGCCATGGCTGGCAGCAAGTGCTGCCTGCTCAGCCTCCTCTCCCTCCCCAGCAACAGCCTGAGTCATGGCTGTGGTCACAGACAGTGACACAATGCCATTGTCATCCAAAGAATGCAGTGTTTTCCTGCTCTGCAAAAATATTTTGTACAGTGCATTTTCCATGCTCTCCAGAGGAGAGACTGTCCAGATTCTTGCTGGCAGTGCCCCCAGGAGTGGTGCTGACTAATACTCCCCTTTCTCTCCTCGTGTTCCCCCAAGGTCCTGGACTTATTTATAATCTGCACAAAGAACTCGGAGTCAAGGTTGGTGAAGTGGATTTCCTCAGAACAGCACATGCACTGAAGTGTGAGGAAATGGTGAATTTAATCTCTCAAGGTACCATTCATTGAGGTCACATCACTGGAGCCAGCTCATGGTTAAGGGTCTGGCACAGCAGATTTGGTTTGGACTTATATAGTCAATAGCATAGCAGGCAGACAATTTGGCTTCCTACTCCAGAGATGGACATGGGCTGACTCATCCTCTGGAGATGCCTCTCTTGCCATTGTCTCCTGAAGTAATGAGACACACAGCTCAGACAAGAGCCACGCTGCAGGCAACTAACCCCTGCAAAGGCCTCCTGCAGTCACCATCATGTTCCTGCCTCTGTGCACACCTCGGGGGACTGCATGGTCGTGACCTCCACGACCAGTCTGCTCCTCTTCATGTGGAAATGAAATTGCAATTACATCCTAGTGCTGCTGTCCTTCTGCCTTTCTCCTGCTGCACAGCAGGCAGTGAAGGGCAGGGCCAGCAATCTCCATTTCTGCCAGGTAGTTATCAGGGTGATTTAAAATCAAATTTCTTGGGAATATAGAGGATAAATAAATTCAAATGCAAAAGTCAGGATGTGGGAAAGACTCTATTCCCCCAAAATGTCGTTGTTTAGTTTAACTGGAGGAGAGATGACAAGGCTACAACAAAGCTTCTTGCTGTGGTGAGCCCTTCAACTCCTTAATTAACACTCAGGGTTGGTGTGGTGCCGGTGCCTGTGCGACCCTACACACTCCATAGGAGAAAAGCCTGTGTGTTTCCATGTGACAGCACCCAGGGCCTCGCTGGAGCAGGGCTGTGTGGGGGGACACAGCATAGCCATGGTGCTCCAGTGCAGTTTGGGATGCAGTGCACTTTCGGAGGGATGAATGTGCAGAGTGGGACTTGCCAGAGAGGCTCTGGAACGTGGTCATGTCCTCTGTGTTTCTGTACATGTGGTGACCTGCCAGGTGACTGTGGCCATGACATTGTGGTTGCAGTGGTTGCTCCTCATTAAGTAGATGTAAACTTACTCTATGCCTTTGCAGGAGATGTATCTGTGAAAGAAAATAATTTGAAAATTGAAGTGACTGATTTTGCAGAAATGAGTTGGTTAGATTTTGGATTTCCTCAACCACACTTAAACCAAGATTAATGGAAAAGTCAACATTCCTATCATAATAATCTACACAAAGTGTATTTCCTCTCCAAATGGATCTGACCAGCCAGCCTTGTACCAGCAGCTGGTGGATGCTGCTGAACTTGAGCCTTCAGTTCAGGATGAAAACCCTGCACGTTGCACATAGCCAGTTGTGAAACAGCGGATGTTTTGGAGCAGATAGGTGATGCAGAAGACTTCCTTCCTCAGCTCAGAAGGCAAATAATTTGTATCCTGATTACAAATTATGAGGGTTTGTAGATTGCAAGGTCAGAAGGGACCGTTATAATTATGTCATCTGACCTTCCCAAACAGTGCAGTCTTGGAATGACACTTGGTGATTCCCATGCTGAGGCCAATGGTTCGTGGCTGGTTCACGGGGCTTTTCTTAAGGAGTTGGACACAGAGAGTTATCTGTCACTGACACCGTGGCCTGTGAGGTGATTCCAATACGCAGTGTCTCTTTTGTGCTTGAACTACACAGATCATTGCCTCTTTGTATTTTGCCTGCAAGACCTTTTTCTAGAGAGGTCACATCAGATTTATCATCACCTACTCTATCTATCAAGAAGAAAACAATGAGATCGTGCCATGTCCCCAGTTGCACAACACTTCTTCCTACCTCATTACTAACAGCCTGGCATGAAGAAGAGCAGAGACTGCTTAGGCAACCCAGGAAGACTTGTGGACCCAGGTATCACACTCCCACTGCACTGTGCAGCTGTCACATGGGAAAGTCATTTATGAGCCAAAGCCTGAGACTCTGACTTTCTGTGGGATGTAAACACATTTGAAACTTGTATTCAAACTTCTTCACTGTTTAAATACTGAAACTCTCTGGAGGCTGCTGACCACAGAGATCCATATCAGTGCAGAGTACACCAACCCCTAATATAACTGCACAGCATCCTGCTCCATGATTGCACCAGACTGGCTTTGGCAGCCACGTTTCCTGGTTAATACAAATAACACAGAGTAGTTTTTGCAAACATGAATAAAGCCACTCACTGCCCCAGGAGACAAATGTGTATCATTATTAATTAGTCTGTTTATTATTTATATGGTGGTAGGACCCAGAGGACCCTGGTTGGGGATGTGGGTATCACTGCACAGTAACTCACAGCTCACCTGCTACCTGAAGCCCCTGCACTCCAAAATAAACAGAGATAATAGCTGCATGCAGAGACCAAAGAGGTGCCTTGCAGGGTAACAGCAGGACAAAATCTCATTGATGTACTGTTTTGGAAAGCAAAGAACACAGGTAGCAGGTCTGTGGCCAGATGTTAGTGCAGAATACAGCCCTGAGACCCTGCCCCTCAGCCTCCCTGGTAGCCAAGTGTGGTGGCACTCCAGCTTTGTCTCAGTGTCTTTGATGCTTTGTGCTAGAGGACAGGGGACATGGTTTCCATTCTGAGTTTAAGACTTCTGAGGTTGTTCTTTGTGCCTGTAAAGCAGGAAGCTAATGCAGTTTCCTGTCCCACAGGTGTGCAGAATGTTTTACCCCACACGGTGGGACCTGCAAGTTAGGAACTTGATTGGAAGGAGCTGGAGACCTTCCAAGCACTGTTATTAGATTAATAGGTCGCATTCATAAAGCAGCCTATCTCCCATCCCTTGAGGTGTTCAGCATACCTGCCTGAGAGTGGGGCTCACGGGCTCTTCCAGACTCACACAACAGACCCGTGGCGGGGCCAGGAACATCCCAAAGGCAGCCGTGACTCACCCCATCACAGTTCGGGCTGCAACAGGAGTGTGGAGCTTTGCTGTAAAAGATCGACACGCTGTGCAGGGAGCAATCTACCGACTGAGGATTTATGGCACATCCCGAGATCTTGAGGCATGACTCAGTTTTTGCCCTGTCTTAGAAGGATGCATGCCGTCCTGTTTTATCCAGGGAGCGCAGAGCACAGTGTCAGCCCCTTCCCCACCACTGTTACCCACCTGGCACTGTCGCTGTGCCAGGACAGGTCCCAAGTGCATTGCAGCTCCAGGTGCTTTTGCAGGCAAAAAAACCTGGGGACGCTGTCTGTGATTTGCATCACCAGGCTTATTCAAGTTCTCAGCTCTGCACCAGCTGGCAGCGTTAGCCCTGCTGACTCGGACAGTATTTCAACATAAGGACAGTCCTGGGTGGAGAGAAGAAAACAAAGCAAACAAGCCATTCCTGGGGGCTGAGCTAGCAAAGGGTGGCAAGGAGATAGTGATAGGACAAGGGTGAGTGAGTCAGGCTGAAGAGGCCAAAAGAGATAAGTGGACACGAGGAGCTTCTCCCTCCCGCCTGGCTCCCAGCTGTCCATGCTGCTGACAGCCCTCTTACATCACCCCGTACCCTTGGCTGTTCGGTCACCGGGCTCCTCGGGTGCATCCACCCCAGGACACACCATTACGTTTGCAAGTGTCTTCCTTTGCAAGTTTCTTCCTTTTCAGGCTCAGCCTGACAGGTCCTTCCCAGGCTGGTGAGGCTGGGGACACACAGGCTGGTGAGCAGCACCTCTGGCATCTCTTCAGTGTGAGACACAATGAGGATTAATCACAGCCTGTCAGAGAGGCTGCTGGATTTTTCCTCCATTCTTATTTGCGTGCTAGCGCCTGGAAAACAGGATGGCGATGTTTTCCTGCCACACATTCACCGAGACTAAACAAAGGAGGTTGTATTTCCAGCCCTCCCTGCTTTCTGATAACTGGGGAGCTTTCAGGAATCGCTCCAGAAGAGCAATAGTGGTGAGCGTTTCAAAGATCTGCCCCTTGGGACAGCTTCATAGGAGGGGGTGGACACAGATCTGAGCAGAAAGCCTCTGACATCTCTGCTGAGGGTCAAGTTTCTCCACCTCACTTTGGGTGAAAAATCCATTGCCCAAAGAAAGGTTTTGTATTCACAGCCTGGCAGGCTTGCAGCAGCCGTGCTGGTTTGCTCTCATCAAGATTTATTACTCATAGTTTGTTAAGGTATCATTAGTTTGAAGTTCAACCATGGTAGTTGCTTTACAGTGTAGTGCAAAAAAAAGAAATTTACAGTCCAAAGAGGGAGGAAATACTGTGGAGGTGATGGGGAACTGGAACATGCTGCCCAGAGAAGCTGTGGAGTCTCCTTCTCTGGAGCCTTTCCAGCCCCCCTTGGCTCTGTTCCTGTGTGGGCTGCCCTGGGTGACCCTGCTCTGGCAGGGGGGTTGGACTCCATCATCTCCAGAGGTCCCTTCCAACCCCACCATTCTGTGATTCTATGAAGTGTTCATTTTTGACAGTGTAACCATCAGCATCACCCGGGCATGAGTTAGATGCTGGGTCCTTACACAAACATCTGGAATGGGAGCTGAGATCAGCTGGGAATGAAGCTCTGCCCTCGCATGTTTCGAAAGCCCAGGCCTTTGCTCTACCAGCTCCAAGGCCTTTCCCTCATCTCAGTTTCAGCCAGATGCACAGGGTTTCTACCTTTTACCTGACGCTTCATGGGTTTAATAGATGCTTTCTCCCACATCAGATGAACTTTGCAGAGTAAACAATAATTGGTGCTTATGCAGCTTCTGTGGAACCTTTGGAAGGTCTTAAAACGTTCCCTGGACTGGGAAAATGAATGGTGGAAATCTCAGTTCTGAACTGTTTTGGGGAACTTAAGCCCACATGGACAATTTCTGCATGAGTAATGGCTCCATGTGTAGGTTTGGTGACTCTCTTCCCATCACCAGGAGCAACAAGAGCAGCCAGAGGCAGCTTGTGGGACAGCAGGGGTCAGGGACAAAGAGAATTGCTGAGGAGAGAAAACCTATGTGAGATGTCTTGGAGGGAGGCTCTGAGTAGCTGTGGAGGTTTTCACACTGCAAATATATCCATTTCAATTCAGACTTCATGGGAAAACTTTTTCCACTTATAGATTTCCACCTATTCCCATCCTTCTCAGCTATTCCTGTAAATGGGGAACAGTTTTGTTGCCAGATACTTTTGCTGATTTGGAGGACAAAGGAGAAACCCTCTTCCTGATGTTAAATTGGGAATCCCACCCAGATTTCTCTCATTCCAGGGAAGCAATTGCAGTGTGGGGCTGATTCCTGATTTTCAGCTAAGATTTTTCTGGTCAAATATCCCAACCCCAAAGCTGAGAATGCCTTAATGAATGCAGGCTGCTCGTGCAAAAGTTTCAGACAGCTAATATAAAGAAATTACTGTCTTTTTTAAAACTTCATGTGAAAACTCTGTTCTCTGAAGTAGAATGGAGACATATGTATTTTTAAAACTGCTGCCTGGGGAAACTGCTTTCCCCTCTGCATGGCTGGGCATAAACAAGGAGAAAGGGCATTGCAGGTCTGACTTCTGTTGTCCTTCAATGCTTCACATGGGGACTGTGCTTTCTTCTCCAGGAGTGCATCGGAGCAGGGGCAGCATGAGGACCAGTGCTTGGGTCCATCTGGGCTGGGGGGGGGGGGGAACCATCAAGTGGATCTGGTCTGCTCTGCACTATGGTTCAGTTTTAATCACTTTATTATATCTCTGGGTTTGGCCCTGGATGTTCTGTCCCCGGGGTACTAAAATGCTAAATAAATTCCCCCCCCCCAACATAATCTCACTGGATTAAGGCCTGAAACCTTATTATAGTTTACAAGATAAAGGCTTATTAAACAGTTCAAGTAACCTTGAAAAAGAGATTTTCAAAATCTGCAGCGCAAGGTCCTGAGATTTGAATGCTGAGAAATCTGGTTGGGTTGCTTCATATTCCTTGAAGATGCTTATCTCTCTTATCCCCAGTAATTGTCGTAGGGGAACCTCACTGCATCGGGGACCTGATGTTACCAGAAAAAAATGGGAAGGGCTGAAAGGAAATTGTTTGCATATCTATTTTTCTGTGTGGATGACTCAATAAACTGTACTATCTATAAAATTATCTTCAGGATCTTGAGGCAGGGATGGTATCTCAGGAGCACTCTTCGTGTCCAAAAAAACCCCCCCAAACATGCATCCTACGGAACACTGGCACACCACAAACCACAGGTTTAGCCAGCAGCAAAGCCGCAGAGCACCTGTGCTGCAACCAGGCAGGAGCGGCCGGGAAAGTCAGAAGGGAGCTGGAGAGGGAGAAAGATCACCTGGAAATGGCAATAACAAAAAAGCAAAACAAAACACCAAACTTTCTCTCTTTCTCTCCCCCTCCCTCCCCCTTTTCTCAACAAAACTTGTTAAGTTACAGAGTTTAAATATGTTACGAATGAATAAAAACTTGTGATATTGCCTGAGGTATAGCAAGAAAGCACGTGCTGTCATGATTAGAACGCTCGGATAGCACGTTAATTACATAACACCCTAGGAATTTGGCAGCGCTGATCTAGAAATAGGGCAAATAATCATGTTTCCCCCACCACCTCCTTCCCTGCTTCTCTCTGCTTCAGCTTTCCTTGGTTGAAAGTTTAATTTTCAAACCCTTCCAGATAGCTTCACAACCTGGCAAAAGCGAGGAACCACTTTTACAAAAGCTTTGTCATACCTCAAGCAACTCTTTCTTTTTAAGAAAGAAAACTCGTCACTAAATACGCAGTAGTATTTTGCTTTATCGTTTAAGAAGTGCTTCCAAACTGACACAAACTCGTATCAGGGTTGCTTGGCCCCACTTGGCCTCTAGGCAAAGACTTGGCCCAGGATATTTTAGCATTCCTATCATAATTCATATCAGCACTGCACAAACACAAGGACATTTGCTCTATGCCACTCATGTTTAGCACAGGAGTGATTTTCCTATTTGATGGAGGGAAAATGGAGAGCGAAACATGTTTTCCAAGCTGGTGCAAACAGATGTCAAGTCCTTTAGGCATTCTCCAGACCAGTTCCATGCGATAAGACTCGACAACTCTGTGCTTTTGCATTCTCAGGTCTGGACAAAGGACAAATGAATGGATCAACAGTGATGGGAGTGGGGCCAACAGCTGCAGAGCTCTCTGAGTGTAGATGGTCATCCATTCACCAGTTTCCTCCTTTCCTTCTGTAGTGGCAACAAGGCTTCTCTGATGTCCAGCACTGAGTGCATATGGAGGAGCATCCTTGTCAGCTTCCATGAACTGAAGGATCATCATTAGTCTAGATCTAACTATTGCATAACATATTATAATGCAGTTAGAGCACTTGCTACAGAAAAAGGCACTCAAATATTAATAATGGAATCAAAATTGCAACAGAATCACAGAACTGCTATGGTTGGAAAAGACCTTTAAGATCATTAAGTCCAACCATTATGTAACTCTACCAGGGCCACTACTACACCATATTCGTAAGCACCATATCTAGATGGCTTTTAAATACATCCTGGGATGGTGATTCAACCACTTCCCTGGGCAGCCTGTTCCAGTCTTTGATAACCCTTTCAGTATAGAGGTTTTTTACTGATGTCCAACCTAAACCTCTCCTGGCAATGCACACATTTCTTAATTTCTGTCCTTCTTCTTGGAGTCATGCACCCCTTCCCACACCTCCTCTGGGTCTTGAAGTCAGTAGGCTCAGATGCTGGAGAAGACAGCACCCTAGCCTTCAGCCTCCAGAGTCCTCTTCTGGGAGGAATTTGATGTTCATGTTGCTGCTTTCTTCTTTTTCTCTCCCAGATGCACTTTGAGACATTTTTGTCAGTTCACTGACCTGCTCATAGCTAATATTTGTCTGTTGGCTGCTAAGCTGGCATGTAATATTTGGTTACACACACATTCAATGTATAGGATGTCCTTTACATTAGATGCTTACCTTCTTGCTCTCTTATCCTTAAAATCCATTTTATCCAACTTCAGGTCTGAATTTTTTTAACTGACCATTGGTGAGCTGCTAATAGCTTTGGAGTCTCCTGTGCCCCCATCTCTTATCACCCCATGTCTTATCATCCCATTCCTTATCACCCCACCTCTGTGCTGCATCCTTTGCCTTCACTTCTCAGGTCCTCTGCTGTCATACATGGCTTGTATTTCTCTACTTTAACTCATTGTCTGAGAGGCATAAACATCTTGTTATGCCTAGAAAAAGCACCTGTTAATGCTGTCTATAAACCCCCTCTGATTGTAGCACACAAAGGCAACAAGAATATAAAACGGTAGCCGTAGACACCTAGTCAATTAGCTAAGATGATGTCACAGCAAAACCTGGTGGAATAAAGGTCCAAAAGATTCAGGAAAAGTTCAGATGGAGCAATTCCAACTGCCTTGAAGTCCTGCAGACCCAGTACAAAGCTTATGCCCCATTGCAATAGCAATGGGGCGTTACAGGGCTACCCTGTTACGATGGGCAGCATCTCAGTGCAGGAGTATGGAGCAGAGGCAAAGAGCTCACTACAGTCCTGCATTGGTGACTTCCACTTTGTTTCTGCTGGTGGTTCAAGGAGCCTGAGAGCATCCCGGCAAGGGCTCAGGGAAGACACTCCAACATGGTGACTGAATAGACAGGAGGGTCTTTGTGGAGAACCCCCAAGAGATGTGATTTCTTTGACTATCTACAGCAGAAGTACCAGATGCCTTCAATAGTCAGTGAAGGTACAGTAAAAGCAAGAGGGGATGGACTGATCACCAGGAGGGAAACTGTTCATTGATGTGGCTTGCAAAAGGATTTCTGGATTCTCCATCACTGGCAATTTTTAAATCAAAATGACTTTTTTTTTTTTTCAACATAGCTTCTGCCTCACTCAGGAATTAATTCCCTGCTATCTTGAGGTCTTTATTACTCAGGAAGACAGGTAAGATGCCACATCACCCCTTCCTTCACAATCTAGAAATCTCTAGGCAGAATCCATTGATGCTTCAAATCAATGTCAAATGTGCTGCAGAGAGAAAATTGGCAGCTTCTGAGGTGCTCAGACAGCCTTTGGTCCAGCACACATACTTCCTCTGGCTTATTGGCACAGCACACATACTTCCTCTAGCAGGTAGCAAAAACATCTCTTGTAGTGCTCATCACAAGCCATGGGCTGGGCTGTGTGGAGAGAAAAGGATGCTCAGAGAGCAGACTGGCACTCATCAGTGTGAGGTCAAATAAGCCACTGTAGTAACCTGTCAGATTTGCAGGAACATCCCAGTCACTGTCCCACCATTCAACCAGGATAACTGGTGCTGTGGGGCACCACAATTCTCACCTTGATTCACTGGAGCTCCAGTAAACTGAGATCTGCAATTGTCAGTTACAGCTGAACAGTGGTTGAGTGCAGACCTTTAGATAAGTGGACTCTGTGGTGAAACATTCCTGGAGCACTCTCTGTTATCTTGGCAGAATTTGTCTACAAGGAAGGACAAGTCAAAATATATTAGAAAATAAAGCAAAAACAAACCAGGATTTGGGGGGGAAGGGGAATATGTTTTTTTTTGTAGTGAAAATTTTAGATTTCTTTCTCACAATCTCATTACTTAAAAGAAAAAAAATAAGGGAATAAAAATTGTCTCAATGGATCCTGGCTTCACATGGCTTCCCAGAAACCTGTGTCAATTTACACTGGTTATTTCTGGGAGCTCAGGTACCACTCTTGCTCTCGGTGGACCAGCCATTACAATTGCTGTTCCTTTGTGTTGTGATTTGAACCTGAAATTAGCTCTATCCCAGCCAAAACCAGAAGATGAATGAAGAGGCTTAGAACCAGCTTCTTGTTTCCACCCAGAAAGGTGATTCAAGTTCCCTGTGAAAGGAGGCTCTGAGCCTCAGGGGGTTTGCTGTCTGTGTCCGAGGGGCATCAAGCACAGGTAGGAAGTAGGCTGAGGATGCTGCCTTACAATGGAACTCAGGCATAAGGTTTACTCACCGTATGCCATCTTCATGACTGTCACAGATCCCTTAGTGTCAGATGAACCCCAGTCTGCTCCCAGGGTGTGAGAGATCTATTCAAACACAGGCAACTACTTTGTATATCTCCAAGATGGGCATGATGAAGCCACCCCGTGTATCTGGGCAGATTTGGATCCACAGATGTTTTTCTCGGGTAACAGAGTCCACAGTATTTCTGAAGCATGCAGGGGTGCTCCATCAGACTGCAGGGGTGAGGAGTCCATCTTATAACACAAGAAGATCTTGGAAAGCTTTTCTCTCAAGCAGATAGCACGGTGTTTGTGGAGAGCACAGAGGCCCCTGGAATTACTGTAAGTAAAGGAATGCCTTCTCCAACACAACCTCTTCTTCAGTGGGCTGTGGTTCAAGCTTCTCCATCATCTTTCAATCATCTCTGAATGTGAGCCAAGGAAAGCAAACAAGGCCCATGTTGCTTTGTGCAGAAGTCAGCCGTGTAACTGGCAGCTGGTGATAGCACTGTTTGTATCTACATGAGAAGATTAACCGGCCCTCAGACTCCTAAAAAACACCTTTACATGCTTGGCATCTACACGTAAAAATACCTAGTGTTCTTAAAGCCTGGGTTTAGACTAGTCCCCAGAAATACTGAGCTCATGACAAGACATTTGGCCATGGAGGGCTAAAAAGTGATGGGGAGTCAAGTCTTGTACAAAAGCTTTGCTCACCCCACTTGTGGTCACACCAGTAATAGAAACAAGCGCATGCAGATAAGCTAGATCCCTAAATACAGCAGCTTAATACGTGTACTAATTCCACTGTATTCCCAAGTGAGCTGCATCAGGATACTATTTCTCTTCTGTCTGGCCATCACTAACATCGTATTCCAGGTGACTACCACACCTGCCCTCTCAGCAAGGAACTGCAAAAGGTAAAAATATCTCCCAGACAGAGAGCAACTCATTTTCCAGTCACATCTCTGTCATGTAAGAAAGACCCATATTTTTCTGTGTTTCTAGAGGACTGATCATTAGCTTTCCTAGCCTGTGTGCAAGATGAAGGTCTCAGACCAATGCTGCAGGTTCCCGGCTGTGCCCATGGTTATTCCCAGAATGACCAAGCCTTTCACTGCAGTTTCCCTGAGCCAATATTCAGCTGCATCCAGGAAAACCTGCTTTCCAAATGCTGGGTCACTCAGTTGAGAGACGTTCTTCCTGACCACTGCACCCACATGCTGCTTGCCCCCTTGTACCTGCTCAGTACAGCAGTCAACATGTAATCCTCCTCTCTCCTCCATCCACCCAGGCGTTGTAAACTGATTGTCAATATTTAACAAAACCTGTAATACTTCAAGGAGTTTTCTTGGCATCTGCTGGCCCAGCCTGTGTGGCAGGGGAGTGGAGCTGCTCTGCTGGGAAGGAGATGCAGAGTGCAACAGCCTGGTCAAGGGCTGGCTTTGCACCCCCTTTCTCTGCAGGGGATCCCATTTCCCACCTATTTCCCACTTGCAGACTCAGAAATAACCACAGGGCTTTACCCTGAACATTCACCTCAGGGATGGAGTCAAATATAGATCCAGCAGAGCGGGCAAATGATGTCAGGGAGTGCCTAAGGCTCTTATGGGAAAATGCTTTGTCACCTTCAGCTAGCCTCACAAGCACAGTCCCTTATCACAGCAAATCCTTTATAGAACATTGTAACTAAACACAGAGCCTTAAAACCCAGCCAGAAACATGACCCTGCCCTGAAGAAACAACAGTCTCGTCACCCACTTTATTCGTTATTGCATTAATATAAAACCAGCTGGTGAATGCTGGCTGAGATGTGCTAACAGCAAACACATCTCAGGGACTTCCAGGTAGAACCCAGACAACACTGGCTGGGGATGCTGGAAAGGGGTATGCTGGTGCTTGGCTCTGTGGGGTGAAAGTTCTTCATCCATCAGCCATCAGTCAAGGAGAGGAATCATAGAACGATTTGGGTTGGAAGGGACTTTTAAAAGGTCATCTCATCCAACACCCTGCACTGAGCAGGGACATCTGCAACTAGAGCAGGTTGCTCAGAGTCTGTCCCCATCTTTCTGCCAGGCCCCTTCAGGTCCTGCAAGGCCCCCAGAAGGTCTCCCCAGAGCCTTCTCCTCTGCAGGCTGAACCCCCCCAGCTCTCCCAGCCTGGCTCCCAGCAGAGGGGTTCCAGCCCTCCCAGCACTGCTGGGCCTCCTCTGGCCCCACTCCAACAGGTCCCTGTCTCTGCTGTGCTGAGGGGAAAAAGTCTCTAGGTCTTTTTTTCCAGCAGCATCCAAGGAGCCTCCTCTGTCTGGAGTGGGATGGAAAGGAGTGGGGTGTGGAAGAACCATCATGAGTTGGGGTCACAGAGGTTCATGCAGAAAGAGCTGGAGCTTAGCAAGGCAAAAGGACACCAGCAGCACTGAATGCTGAGTGCCAGAAGAAGTGAGGGGCTGATCTGTGCTGTGGTGATAATATGGGGCTCTTCACTGCTCACTGGTGGTATCAAAGCACTCTCTACTTGGGAAGGCCAGAGGTTACATCAACCATCTTGAAGCACCCAGCTGACAAAGCACCAAGACAGACATTGGCCAGGAATTTAACTCCCTAAAATTAAGGGGACTATTGTGGGTTAAGAAAATACTATTGCAAAGAACAGTAAGCTTATGTATATACAGGTGGAGAAACTAAGGCATAGGAAACCAGCAACAACTGTCAGCAGTAGCAGAGAAACAAACCATGGTGCAGAGCCCCCAAATCCTGTCCTGCTCGCAGCTCTGCTTGTGCTGGCTGTGCCTGGGGAGGGGGAAGGCTGAACTCGTTCTGCAGCCCAAGCCCTTTGCACTACTTCCCCGAATGGCAAGCTGAGAGAGAGCAAAACTCGCAGCATTCATCAAAACTGCCCATTTAAATACATGGGAGAGGTTGCGATTGCTATCTGGGCACGCTCATCAGGTGAAGGCATCTCAAGACAGATACCGCAGGAGACTTCCTGGTAAATTGCAGCATCGCAGAGGAGTCTGCAGCTACTTGTACCCAGCCATCATCGGAGCAAAGAACACTCCGATTCCTGGCTGGTACCTGAGCTGATAATTGCTCAGAAAAATTAAGGGTTGGGTAATTCTTTCTGAAATTAATTACCTCGCTGAGATGCTGCAGGGCAGTTACCACAAGAAGGTTTGAAGCAGATGATATAACCATTTCCCTCTTCAGGATTAAAAGCAGGAAACAGGTCACAAAAGTCCAGCTTTGTCACAAAGGGCTTTTTTTTTTTCTGAACTTCTTGTCTCTGGAAAGTTTTGGAGTTTTCCAGGTGTTCCTGAAACACCTCTGAAGGTCCTGGGGAGTTCCAAGCATTTATGCACACTCCTGTCTGCCTCATCTGACCGTGACAATCCGGTTCTCCTCAGCAGCTTGCTTTGCTCATTTAACACTCATTATGAAGCAGCCACTACTCCTTGTACAATGTTTATAAACAGAGGCAGTAAATTAGAAGAGGCTTGGAATATTCACTGTGATCTTCAGCCTTCAATTAATTTACAAATACAGTCCTTTGTTCCCTTCACATGATCTGTGTTCAGTTACCTCCTCTCTGCCACACTGGGCAGCTGACGTTGGGCAAAACCCTTTATATCCCCTGCATCTGTCTTGCTTCATGTAAAAATTGTTCATCTTTCCTTCTTGTGTCTTGCTTCCCTAGAGGAAGATTTCTCCTAGGAAATAGATGCTTTGCCTGTGCACATGAGCTACCTCCTTCCTTCACCTCCTTTGTAGAAACAACATCCTTTTTTCAGTAAAAGAAACTGTAAACCCATTGATCCACAAAGGAAGGCACTGTCACTCCCTGCCTGAGGCAAATCAACCGTATTTGTGTCTCTGTCCCTTTTAAACACCCCTAATGAAGAAACTTTCATGACTGTCCCAGACAAAATATTACAATATGCTACATTTTCACACATGGAAATTTTCCCTTAGTTTTATCTTTATTACCAGCCCATGTTACACAGTCGTTACACAGTCTTTCCACACAGTTCATGTCTTCCAGACATTTTCCTACTTTTGTTGCTCTTTTTGGATTAACTTCAGTTGCTCCACAGTTCTCCTGGAGTGTCACGGGCTCATGGGCACAGGACCCCTCCTGACCTTCCCAGGGCACTTTCAGCTCTATTTCTGTTGATGACAGTAGGAATAGGACATTTGCCTTCCCCATAGCTGTCTGAAACTGGTACCTAAGTTTTATGATCTGCAGCCTCCAAGATCCTTTCCAATATTACTGAAGCTGTTTACTCCAGAGTATGAGCTTGATTCCCATCCATGTGTGAGATGTAGCTCTGAGTCAATCACTCTTAAGGTCCCTCCAATCATCTGTGAGATAAAGGCATCTCAAGATGACAGTTAATCTCATCCAGGAGAGGTGTCTAAAAGGAAATCTCCCTCTGGAGGCACCTTCCCCTGTAAAACAGCATTCATGGTGGAGTTGGTTGGTTGGTTGGAGTTTTTTTCCCAACGTGTTTCTTGACCATCTTGAATTTTGGTTTAATCTTCAAACACATTTTGAATCCCCTCCCATCTTCATGTCAACTTCAGGTTTGCGTGTTCTCTTCCTTTATACTTAAGGACGCTTATGAAAATGTTGAACTGAGCCCTGGAAACCAGTGCTTGGTAAACCCTGCCAGTCTGGTAGTCAGCCATTGGTATGTAACAACAGTGAAATGGTCTGCTAGCACAAATCTGTGTCATGTTTCCTTGGCTTGCTTATGAGGATGTGCTGTCAGACAGTGTGAAATCCTCACTAAAGACAACATATAACATCTCACAAAAATGCAGTAGACAATCTTACCTGAAACTCTCTGTCTAGTGGGTTGAATATCTTCAGCATGTGGTTCGGATCTCTGCTGTGCTCAGCAATTGAGGAGGTCCACAGAGAACACTGCCTCTGTGAGGTTTCATATCAGCTGTAATCTCCCCGGGCAATTTCACAGGCAGAAACCGTCTCCTCGCACAGCTCCCGTGACACTCCAA
The DNA here is from genome assembly GCA_025345505.1 of Todiramphus chloris collaris. NCBI lineage: Eukaryota > Metazoa > Chordata > Aves > Coraciiformes > Alcedinidae > Todiramphus > Todiramphus chloris. The sequence continues at coordinate 1,310,893 of JANVCC010000120.1, read as the reverse complement.
ATCCCTCCTTCTCCCTCTCCCTTCACTCACAGTGTCGAGGACGTACCCAAAAGCAGCCAGCTCCCTCACGCCAAGGGAAAGCCCACACCATCAGCAGGAAAGAGTGCGTGAAATTGGTTTGACTGGTGCTTGGATGCTCCCTACAGGGTCTGGAACTGGGGTAAATTTGGACCCCAACTGGGAACTTCAGTGGGAATCTCAAGGACTGCATGCTTCAAAGAGACGAGGTGAGACACATGGAGAACACCAGGGGAGCATGTCACCTGCCTGCCGGTGTATGTGTGCCTGTACCTCCTCTGCCTCAGCACTTTGGAATTAGAAGTCTCTTTTGTATTTCAGGAAAAATGAAGTATTCGTAAGCCGAAGGAAATAATGCTTGTGGTCAAATGCTGAGCTCACTAAGAACGGACACCAGCTCTAATTACCATGAATCACAGCAGGGACCTGGTCCTTTCTTCAGCAGACTTCAGTTCCCTCTGGTCCTCCAGCATCATGACTTAGAGATACACTTCAGAGAGAGCAGGAAATCTAACACCACCAAGTAAACACAGCTGGGGGATGAACGCCAGCTCTTCTCCTGGGCTGCCCTTGTTTTTCTTGCTCCTGTTTTTGGCTTAGCCCAGGGTTAATCACCAATGGTTCCGAATTCCACTTGTGAAGAGGGGAAAGGGAAATGAGCAGGAGGGCTTTGATTCAGCACCAGGGCACTGCAGGCTGCCTTGAACCCCTTGCTGCTTCATTAGTTGCTTTTCCATGTTGGGAGACAGAGGCTGCATGAGAGGTGTGAGAGCTGCCAAGGCCAAGACCCAGTGCCCTTATTCAGAGCACACAAATGCACTTTGCATTGTTCTCATTTCCCCTCATATGAATAATAAAAGCAGTTTGACAGCTTGATTACTAAAACCATATTCTGCCATAGCTAAATCTCCATAATTTGTCCCAATTAAACCCTTCAATCCACTTAACCCTTCTCTATCCATCTAACTATAAAGAGCATATAGATAGACCAGAGGTGATGGACATGGCGTTAGCTCCTAAGACAGAGCTTAGATGGCTGAGTGTGACTTGCAGACATCTGTGGTGTTGCATGTGAGCAACCTGATCTAGTGGGAGGTGTCCCTGCCATTGGCAGGGGGGTTGGAACTTTTTTTAAGGTCCCTTCCAACCCTGACAATTCTATGATTCTAATTCTATGATTCTATGTGTGTGCCTAGAAGCTGGATGGAAAACTGCAAAGAAAAGGCAGTGTGCGTGGAGCGAAGTGGATGAGCAGAGCTGCAGGGATGCAAATGAGGGGTTTTTTTCACTGTTCTAATCTGGATTTATTTCTGAAACTAGAAGAGTTTTCCTTTGTATGTTTATATAAGAAAGTTTTTACCCTCTCCATTACAAAAACTTCAATGCAAAAATGAATGTACTTGCACCAAAGCTGAGTGTTTGCCACGTGTCTGCTTGGCATTAAGCGGAGGAGGAAAGCAGAGAACGTGTGAGCAAACATTGCTCCTAATAGTGCAGAATCCTTTAAGGAATCTTGGAAATGGAAAAGCAACATTTTCAAATGTGAGTGATAAAGGCACCAGAATCTCATTTTCTACAATGATTCAGGATCTGCGGTCCTGATTCTCAGAATCAGAGGATCACAGAATGGTAGGGGTTGGAAGGGAACTCCGAAGATCATCAAGTCCAACTCCCCTGCCTGAGCAGGACCAAACTAGAGCAGATCACACAGAAATGCATCCAGACAGGTCTTGAAAGTCTCCGGAGAATGAAACTCCACAACCTCTCTGGGCAGCCTGTTCCAGTGCTGTATAACCCTCACAATAAAGAAGTTGTTCCTCCTGTTGAGGTGGAACTTCCTGTACTCGAGCTTGAATCCATTGCCCCTTGTCCTGTCACAAGGCAGAAGTGAAAAGAGGTTGTCCCTGCCGTCTTGATGCCCAGATCTCATGTATTTAGAGACATTAATTGGAGCCCCTCTCAGTCTTCTCCTCTCCAGACTAAAAAAGTCCCAGGTCTCTCAGCCTTCCCTCATAAGGCAGGTGTTCCAGCCCCTTCATCATCCTTGTGGCCTCCGTTGGACTCTCTAAGAGTGTAGGTGTCTAGTTCCTGTGGATTTAGGGGCCCAGCTACTTTGAAGTACCTACACCAAGAAGCTCCATCTTGCTGAAGGTCAACAGGCCTGGCCTAGAACCTTAGTGAATTTTCTAATTGGACTTAAGTTCCTAAGGCACAAGTGCTGCTCAGAAAATGGTTCGTATGGTTGTCCTATTATGAAGATAGTCTTTTAGAAAAATCTGTGGGTCCCTTCCAGGCAATCACTGTATCCCACCACTGCAAAGGTGTAACAGCAAATGGCCATTGGTAAAGCTACTACAGGACTTATTTTTTGAATACCAAACAGCAAGCTTTCTTGGGAGAGGACAACGGGTGGGTAACAGCTTAAGTCATGACTGTGAAACAGGTTGGGAAAAGGAAATATCACTGTCGTGGAACTAACTTAAAGTAGGATGCTTGTAACTGGGAAAAGAACTGTCTGCAGTAGAGGCTGCTGTCTTTGCTGCTGGGAAATGCAGCATCTCCAGTGAATGTGTGTGAATCAAGGTGGCTCGGGGGTTTCACAGTTGATCTGGAGAAGAGAATCTCTGTACTGGGTCTCCTGGAAATAGGCCTGATCTGGAGGGTATGACGGCACTGACAGCTGCAGTGTTTGTAGAAAAGTTGTGGCTGTGGCTCAGAGGGCTACACTCACTCACACGAACTGTAGTTTCCTCGCTCTGAAGCAGCACAAATTTAGATTTTAGGAGCAGTCAACCTCATCTGTTATCTCAGAGAGACTGGGAAGGGAAAAAGAAAATCAATCTCAAAGAAGATGGAGATAGAGAGTAAAACGAGCGCAGCCTGGAGGCAATTCAAACTGAAAACAGGTGGTTTTTTGCAGTGCAGAGGCCCTGACCTGTCCAACAGGAGGTCCAAAGGGCCAGGTTTTGAGTGGATTTAGATGTCCAAGCTGCCATTAAAATTGTAAATCAACACTGTCTGTGAATGGGGGAGTAGAAGTCAGATGCCTAAGTATCTTTTGACTTGGACCCACACTAGGGCAGGTTTTCATGTGTGAGCTAGGAAGGGTTTGGGTTGCAAGAAGAAAAGAATCCTGCTAAAAACATGTTGGATGGAGATTTGTGAACAGCTTCATTGCGCCATTCCCTTAACCCAGGATGCTGCTCATTATTCCATCTGTCCTGCTGAGCCGTCCCGAGGCCATGCAGGATCATGTTGTGGCTATTCTACAACCCTGATGTTTCCGTGAAACTTGTACTTCAAAGCTCTTGGCTGTTGGGGTTGAAATCAATGGAACTGCCCAGGGCCTTCAGATATGTAGCTCAACTAATCTAGCGAGACCTGGATGTCTATTTGGTTTTCTCAGGTTTAACTATCAGCTTTTGCATATTAAGGAATATTTTTACCTATCACAGAAAATGGAGCACATCTTGCTGGGACTTATGACAGCAAGAGAGAGGAGGGTGCACCCTCGGAATGAGATGGAGGATTCAGGGAAAAAATCTGAAGTTCGTCAGTCTTCTCCAGGCATACCAAGGCTAATTGCTGTCAACAGAACTGGAGCCCACCAGGACAACCTGGTTGTACAGAGAAACAGCTCTCCTGCTGGTCTGGAGCCTCTGGTACCACACTGTGGCTCAGGCCCAATATTGTCTTGCAGGGAGATCATCAGCATTTGAAGCCTGGGCCAACAGAACAAGGCCTGGTTATTTTCTCTGAACACCCTTTCAGAGCTTGGCCCCAACCTGCTGGTTCTTGGAGGATGAAGGCAGGACGAACCCCAGCTGCTATGGCTGCTCCCACTCATGCTGGCTCTCAGACAGCTCATGCAGCCTCGCACCTACCAAGTTTCTGCCCGGGGTTCAGCATGGGGCTGCACAGAGAGGTTGGGTGGCTCTGGGCAGATACTTTGCCGTGCTTGCCCTCTGTGCTCTGATATCTCTGTCTGCGGCATTGTGGGGTTTGCATGTGGTGAAGACTAAAATGGGCAAATAATCAGTTTCACTGGTTTACGTGGACCATTCAGCATGGTTGAATGGTTGTCTGGTCAGAACTGAGAGGCAAATTTCATCTTCACAATGCTGGGCTGCCTTCTCTGGAATGGAGTCACTAATCCTGTACCTGCTGTCCCGATGGTGTTGAGATGCTCCTCCTTTCATCAGCATGGGATGAAGGAGAAAAGAGGGAACCTGACTTTTCAGACACCCTGCGTCCTCCTACAGCTCTGCTCTGCTGGGATGGGCCAAGCTGTGCGAAGAGGGCAGGTTGAGCCCCCGTGGCTTCCCAGGCTGTACCGGACAGTGGCAGTGACATAAGCACAGCTGGCCTCCAGGACAAAGCACCCGATCTTTGAGCTACTTCAGATAATTTTTTTTGGGTAGAATAATCCTTCTCTAACAGAAATGGGTCCCAGAAATCAGAGAGGTTCCTATGGTTGTGGAGAGTCAAGAGTTTCCCTTCTTCTAACACCTTTGTGACTTCAAGTAACTCAATTTTGATCACTGCAGGGTGATTGTGATCTAAGATTCAGGATTTTGATCGAAAATTAGGTTCTTAATGCCTGGGAGATGGGAGCATTTGGGTATGAGCAGCAACTGAAGGTTAACAAAGAGGTGTATTGTGGTGCCTTCACAGAAGAAAGGGAAGTTGCTGAGATGCAATAGGTGACAAGACCATACTAAACCCTTAGGTGTCCAGCATTCACAGGGGAAATACAGGCCTTTGGTCAGTGAAGTGCCACATCTCCCTCTCCAGGGTCCTGTTCTTACCTCTGAAAAGTCACAGCCTATCAGACAAATGTTATTCACCCTGAGCAATAATGTCTTCAGGCAGGAGAGAAGCTTTATTTTTGATAAAAATACCATTAACTGAGTTAAGTTGCTTGGGGACTTTGGAAGTCTGCCCTGGAAAAGGCTTGCAGGACAAAGTGCAGAAGAAAAAAAAAAAAAAAAAGGAGATAAATGCCTTATATCACCTAGGAATTATGTAATAAGTAGATGCATTGCTACCTTTGCCTCCTTTGCACCCTGCCCTTCTGTTTCTATAGGATTTACACCTTCCAACATGATTAACAGCTCCAAAAAATGGTCAGTTTTGCAAAACAGCTTGAAGTTCATGTATTCTCCTATCTTTCTACTGAATTCATTTAGAACATTCAGACTCAATACCCCAGGTAGGCAGGTGTGCTTTACAGTCCCTTGGTCTAGACAGCAGAGCCCAGGAGCTGTGCCACAAGGCACCACAGCTCCTCTGTGCCATGTCTCCTCTCTCTCTCTGTCTTCTATGCTTTCGAGACCCCCTGGGCTGGGGTAACCCCAGCTGTGGCAGGAGCTCCTACACTTTGTGCTTGTGCAAGAACTATCCCAGCCTTGAACAGCAGAAGAGTATTTAAAGCCAACATTGATAGCCTTGCTTCATGTCTTGCAACATGCGTGGTTGTTATGTATGTATACATATAAACCTGGGATGCTTCGAGATGACATCCAGAGAAGATGAGAGGGTGGAAAAAGAGGTGTGTGGAAATCCCTGCCTGAATGCACGCTCTGCTGAGGAAGGCTGGTGGCCAGACGTTCCTGAGCCACCAGTGGAGATGGTGCCTGCAGAGGGTTACACTGGGGCCAGATGATGTCTGAGTGAGGGAGCTTTGGTTTGCTTGTCTCTTTTTACCCCAAACTGGCAGTCTGAAGGAGGGAAACTGCATAAGACCACCAGAGATGGTGTTCCATGCCAGGATCGCTGTGGACGCGAGAGGTCTGTCGAGGCTCAGGCAAACTGCAGTTGTATGAGGCAGGCTCTGCGGTCACAGGGGAGAGCCACACAGAGCAGCCCCACAGACATGAGTGGGAGAGGTTTTGCTTCTGTAACGAGCTGTGTGTCAGCTCCCACAAGCTAGCCAGGAGTACGTGGGAGACCACCAAGGGAAGCTGAGATGCTGCAGGGCGAGAGGCTGCGTTCTGGCACGTTGGTCTGTGAGTCAGAACTAAGTCAATGTATTTTGGATCGGGAAAGAGGCTGTGACAGGTTACAGTTTCTGACGACTCCTGGCTATAATTTTTATATAAAAATAAAACCTCCAGCAGAGGTTACTATATCTGTCTAACAATTCTGCCCCAAGGCTCCACTGGGAGTCAGGGCCAGGCTGCACTTCTGAAATGACAGCATGACGTAGTAGGGCAGGAAAAGATGTTCTGCCTTTTGATATAAGTGGGGGATCTGGCTCTAAAATTATTTGCCTTTTCCTGAACCATGTAGATTATCTGTGCCCTGTTCAGTAGCAGCTGTATTCTGGCCCAGAAGCCATATCAATCTAGAACAAGATAAGTCAATGACTTATGCATTGGAAATCTTGGAAATTATTCTAGAAACATGTTATCTTCATTATCAGCTAATTGTTGGGATGATTTGGGTTCCCTCATCATCTTTGATGGGTGGCATGTTATTTGCTGTGATTGTTCAGGGGAATGTTCTGTCACCAAGGTTGAAACTGCCTCTTCTGAGTTATCTGAGATATAGGTACCTATGCATTTTGGGTAGGGTTTGCAGCCAGGGCTACTCCTGCTCCAGCTGTAGGTAGCCTTGGTGACCTAAGTGACCTCCAGCAGTCATGGTGCCACCAAGTCTCACTCACAGCATTCAATATGACCCAGCTGGAGGAGGCTGTTCAAGCAGTATCTTGGATCAGCAAGGACTTGTGGTCTCAGGGGGCTGAATACATTGACAAAAATACTGCAGAAGACATAGGTTACTGTAAGAAACTGAAGGACCCCCTGCGATACTGACTCTTTTCATCACCTGTCTTGTTTGGGGAACTGGGATTAGAGCCTGGGCCCCTTTTTTCCCGGAGAGATCTAATTCTCATGGTAGTTTGGAAAAGCAGCAGCTTAACTGTAATCATGCACTGTGTGCCAAAGGGGAGTGAAGTGCACTCAGCAGAGAAACAGCTTAATTAGGGTGCTCTTGGCAGAGGCAGGACTCTGTTCTGGGTATATTCTGAAAAGTAATTATAATTAACAGTTGATTTTTAAGGGTGGGAGAATTGGAGGGTCAGTCTAGGATTTGAGTTCACTGCACACAAGAGAGTAAAGAAACTTTATATAGGATAAGGGAAAAATTGATGGAGGCACCCTGGACCTGGCCTGCAGGTGAGAGCATAACAGCTGATTTCTCAGTGTTGGACTAGATACGGGGACATGGCACCTGAAAAAAACCCTCTGCAGAGCTGTTCTCTAAACCACCAAAAAGCAGCACTTGTCTTCACTGCAACTTGCTCTCCTATTTGCTCTGATGTTTTGATATGTGGGAAATAGATTCGAAGACTTTCCCTAGCTTGCTCCAGACTTACACGTGTGGGGGACTATTACCTGTAAAACCCTAGAAGAAAATAACTTAGACAAAAGAAAGGCTCACAGAAAATTTTGTTAAAAGGAATTGACCCCAGAGTCTGGTGGGAAAAATCCCTGTATGTGATGACGTGGGAAAGGCAAGATCATGATACCATGGTCTAGGGACTCAGCTGTGGTCTTTCCACAATCTTTCTCAAATGGTTTGAGTCTGCAGCTCTTCCAATTTACTTTAACAACCTGGAAGTCCTGGCACAGGGATGTGTTAACCCTCCATCCAGCATTGCAAAGCTTAGGTCTCTAATCTGACAAGGGTGAATGATGGGAGTAAAAGAAACAGTCTAGCTGAGCAGCTCACCTCCAAGACAAACACACAGACAGTGCTTAATGAGCAGATGTTGGAAATCCATCGGAGGTACCTCGTGAGGATGCACTCTCAGCTTGCGAAGCTGGAGAAGTTTAAATGGAGCTATAAAATGAGGTCAGGCTTTAAAGGCACCACTGTCAGACAACCTCATGTGGAAGAGGAGAAAAAGAGGGACTCTTGCTTTCTTGTTCCAACCTGCAGAGACCTAAATATAAATGGCTCTGACAAGCCTGCCGCCTCTCCCCGCTCTGTCATCTGTACTTCGCAATCCCCACCACACCCTCCCAGCACTCCAGGAGGGAAACTTCCAGGGGAGGTTCTGGGAATTTCTCGCATCACTTTTTAGCATTTGGAGTTACACGTCCTGGACCTACCTTTGGTCCTCAGTGCAATTTCCCAGCAGCAGGATTAGTGTGATGCTCCAGCATGAGGCAGGAATACCCCTGAAACAGGGACACTACTGTTTGGGGGGTATAGTGGGGAAGTACTCTCACATTTCAGGAACAGATTTTAAAGATGTAACAGGGACCTCCCTTTCCAGCTGTATGGTTGAATTTTGTTTTGTTTTGGTTTTTTTTTTCCCGTGGTTTGTAGAAGCAAATAAAATCTGCAGATACCAGGTTGTGTATAAATAGACCCTGTGATGCCCACAGTGCATGAATGCACATCATTTAGCCCATCTGCAAATCTGCAGGAGGCTTCATGGTTAACACTGTGGATATCAAGAAGGTTATAAACCAACCTGGGCATTGATAATGCATTTTAAAGGTTAGGGACCCCTGAGAAGCACTGAGTGTCTCTTTGCTTGGTGGCATGAGAAATGTAGGTCACAGTCACCTCTCCTACTGTTCTTCATATGCAGTGTGTGAGGATTGAGCATCATCCTGACACTCTTCTTGGGGTGAGGAGGCAAGGAAAAGAAGCTGTTTGCTTGAGATAATGAGTGTGAAAGTTGACTAGGTACATTTGCTGTGTTAGCTGCTCTGTCTGTCTCCATCAGCCCATGTGTACTAAGAGAGTCCCTGATTCTCATATGTCACTTTAATGGTAGATAGATGCCAACCAGAGATGAACATACTCTTTTGTTTCTGACTCCTTGTTAAGATGGAAGCTGAATGAAGAAGGAGCAGCTCCACAAAGCTGGAGCTCGTCTTCCCTGACTTTAGATGTCACGCTGTAGACATCTGTGTCTGCATCAGTCATTGCACTCAGACAACAGAAATTAGCTCTTTCAAGTCTTGATCTACCTGACCTATTTGGGTCTCTGCTGCAGGATGTGTCATGCCCTTAGTGCTCTTATTTCCCTCCATTGACAGTACAGGGACTTGAGATGTAACTCCACCAAATCTCATGCTGTAGCACACATGTTCTCAAGCTTCCATGACGTTATTCTACAGTTCCATTTGGAAATACCCAGATGATATAGGTGACTTGTCCCAGACAACCTTGAGAAGATTATTCAGGTCTCATTTCAGTCCTTCCTGATACACCAAGGAATTCAGAGTAGAGCGCCTGACAAGAACAACCCCTAGGTAAGGATGATCTGATGTATCTGATTATATCTCTTAAGCTCATTACCCTTGGGGTGCACAATTGCATGCTGCAAAGGCAGCTGTCGTCACAGCTTCCTTTCTTTGCATTCAGTGGATGCTTCTGTCAAATTGTCAAATTAACCCCTACTTCTTTTATAGCTAGAGCTGCTCCATAGTTTTTGAACTCTGCCCCTGAAAAAGGCTTTCAGTCTTTTGATGCCGTCACAGCCGGTCTCCATCAGCTGATTTTTTTCAATAACTGCACCTTCTAGCTAGTTGCGTGACTTGTTTTCTACCTGAAACTCATCCTTTGTCTGAGATTGAGTCAAACTTCTACTCTGCTTTACCTCTCTCAAAATATCTGCAGCTCCACACAGTCCAGGTGGTTCCTCTTGCAGCTGCTTTCCTGCAAGGACATTAGGGCACTGGGACCTGCCTTTGATTATAGTTCTTGTGAGCCACCACAAGAAACAATTCCTTTCAGCCATCACGCAGGCAAACTAGAGACGCCACCAAAGATCCCCAGATTCATTCTGTAGGGTGGACACTTGTGGCTTGAAGCTTTGGTCAACCACTTCAGCTGTCCCACAGGAGGGTATTGAATCGAGATCTAGTTTCCCTTCACTACCACAACTGCAACTCCCTGTCTTGGCTAACTCTGACTTTTCTGAACTTTCCATATTTCCTGGTGACTTTGGGGTTAAAATTTACCTTCCTCCAGTCACCTACATACCTAAGCTTTACCTTCAGAAGTGACTTCAATCCTTCAGAACCCAGGACTATCAGAACCAGTAGGATTTAGCACATTCCAGCCTCTGAACAAATTACAGCATGCCAGGGGATGACAGTAGCTGTCTGTGGAAACGCTCCTTGTCCATGGCAAATGCAAGGAATGCACCTTCTTTCATGGTGGGTTAAGCTAAGTCACATTGCCTCAGATTTGCTGTGGGCTAAGAGCATACGTGAACACTTTTCACAGCTTGGTGCGTGCACTGTGACTTGTTAAGCCGTGGTAACTCGATCACAACTTGCGCAATCCCCAGGCACCATAAAATCACTCTTTTCATGCAGTGCAGATGCCGTCTGCCTGCTGTGGGCTGTAAGGTCCTGTGCATTAGCCACAGATAAATCACTTCGCCGCGCGCTCAATAAGGAAGGAAAAGGAATGAAATGTGGTTTGTAGAGTGAACCCAGGCTTTGGAGTCCTGGAGAGAGACGAATGTGGAAGAGTAAAGTCATTTCTGCCTCTGTACAGGAGCTGTTTGCATTAGGATTCCTGCTGCAGACAAGGGATGCTGTGTCTGGAGGAAGAAGGTGGTTGAAAACAGCAGCACTCTTAGTCCAAGGGATGCACTCTGACAATCACCCTGTGCTCCCTAGAGCGTTGCCCCTGAGTGCTGTTGGCAGCTCCTGCTTCAGCTGCTTCTTCAGCACAGAGACCTTCTCACTGCTGCTCTGATGCCTTGAGTAATGCCAGAGTCGGGCAGACAGCCCCTCTCTTAAGGCAGCCCCGAAGGCACCAGGAAGCCAATTGCTCTCCCACTGCTGGAATAACATGGTCTCAGGTCTCTGAGAGGAAGCTGGAGATGGCATTGTTCTGCTCTAAAGAAGAACCCTCGTGAAGTGGATTAAGCTTTGGGCTGTCAGCAACCCCTGGGAGAAGTGTCTAAAGTCAGAAGATTTCATCTTTCATCCAGATACAGTCCAACCACTGCTTCAAGCAATTGGTGGCACATCTGTCCACCCAACCCTCTTCACATTTAGGATGCCTATCGCAGCCCTATTCTTTAGGCCCCAGATGTGAGGTAAATAAAGGAGAAACATTAGAGCTGAGCTCCTTACTGCATGAGGGTTATGGGAGGCCTTGCTAAAGCTGACCTAGATGTCTAAAGGAATGATTTCTACTATTTGGTTCTACAGAAGTTAAGCAAAGTGTCTTCAGCTTTTGTAGATCTTTCTGTACTAAGAATGTGGCTACTTGAACAGGTCCCTTTTCCATGATTTGTGTGTCTTTCTGGGTTGCTGACACAGGCAAGACGTGACCTAAATATTTCTGCTGGCCCCCCTCAATGGTTACTGGCTTTTTTTTGGGATGGAGTCTTACTCTTGGCCTATTCACAGAATTCGTCTCAAGCACTCTGTAGGATCCCAAATCATTTCTCCACCTCAAGGCTCTCTTCTGTACAGTGCTTTTCTTATAAACCTGCGTCCAAGTTCTGCACCAGTCTTCACTTCCCCCACACCTTTTCCACCCTGTCACAGCCTACAAGATGATAAGTAACTCAGGGCTAAGTGCTGTCTTCACTTTATGAGGTGTCAGGATAACTGACCTCTAAAAGATGATTCCCAAGGGTGAGTTGCCACTGACAAAACCACAGGCATGAAAATAGCTGCTTCCTATTGCACTCCTATCACTACTTGAGTTGCCCCTCAGAAGCACAGGTCCCACTTCTTTCCAGTTATGCATTAAGTGTTTAGGTGTTGCAAGCAGCTAAAAGCTTCTCTCATCACCCTTTCCTGTTTAGGGTGCAGGCAGAGATGATGCCCCAGATGACAGGGCACAGAGAAGCAAGTCTCAGCAGGCAGCATCATGGTGTTTCCCACTCCAGAGTTTCTTAGGCAAGTTTACTTACTATCTAATGCCCCAGCGAAACTTTTCTTTCTAGAAGGAAATAAAGGAAGGTGGTGTTTATTTTAAGCAAAAAAATAATTTCACTGGCTCCCATTCTCAGTCCCACTCACCAACACCAAGGCACCTGTCCAAGGAGTGTGGTCAGGGTCACCTGCATGTGGCATAAAGGATGAGGTTTATTGGCTGTCAACTCTTCTGTGTCTCTTTGGTTTTCTGTCATTGATGATAACGAATGGGCTTTTGGTGACATCTTTTATACTGTCAAGGAGCCAACAGTTCTTACTGTATAATCTTTGTCTCCAAAGCTTGTGTAACATAGGTCTTCTGCAGACTTGCTGCCTTGTGTTTGCATTTCCTTGTTTTGAGTGCGTTCATAGCTAATGAGTATCTTTGGTTGGGATAACAGGCAGAGGAACGTCACACACAGCAGGCTGCACTTTGTTGCCATCCTCCAGTTATTGACCCGATACTATCCTTCCATCCTTTACCTGGTGACTCTGCAGTGATGTGGTCTTTATGCAAATGACACATTCCTTAGTGCTTACGAGTCTGGTTGCTATTGATGATGACCTTGTTTATCAATAAATACCATTCTTCTAACCCTTGCTCTGATGTTTTTTTCTGGTGCTTCGTCACAGGTATTTTCATTTATGGTCTGTTCAGAACAGTTGAAACTTGTCTGTTACAAATAGTGAAATACTCATGAAATCTTGTGGGACTTTTGATACAAATGCAAAATGACAAACCCTACTCTGTTGTCTTCATCCCAGAATCAGGTGTATGGCTTTTTGCTCTCGTTCCTGAAACTCAAATCTGCACCTCACTCTTTGTCAGCAAGACTGCAAGAGAGGAAAGTCAGAGAGCATCAGAGCTTCTAATGTGAGCTGGTTTGCCCATGCAAAGTGACAGAACATGTAGGGGCTGCAATCACCTTTTCCAAAAAACAACCCGACCAGCTGCTGCTTGAATTGGACTAAGACTGGAAGAGGAAGTTCTCAGTCTGACATGCGTGTCTGCAGAGGCAGGACTTGGGGTATTGAGATGCACCAAAAAAGCTCAAAAGTGGGCATGTGTAGGCTACTAGCATGTCCTTCTAGACTATCAGGTCCGTTGCTTTAACTATTGCTGAATGAATACCTTAGTATCAACAGATAACGTGTGGCTGGGCTTGTTCTTATGTCGGAGTGCCCAACTTTGCTTGGCCCATCCTAGAGCGTGTGCAGGCTTGGCACAGAGGGGCCTGCTGGAATGGGAATGTGTTTTACTTCAGCCTTATCTGTCTATTGGATCACTCTGGTTTTGCACAGGCATTAACAAGGGTGCTGTCAGAGGGCCTCACCTTGAGATAACAAGGCATTAAAAGGGCTGAGCAGGGATGGAGAGCAAATACTGTGCAAGGTGAACATTTGCAGCGGTGCTGCTGTGGGCAAACTTTGCCCTAGTGATTCTGAACTTGCCAAGCAGAACCCGGGACCAACCCTGACTTGTGTGTGCCACTTATCATCAGATCTGGACTTGGTGCGGGCAGAGACTGACAACTGCAGGAGGAGCTTCGGGTGTGAGTTCAGAAAGGTGCTTCTTGAGGCTGCCAGCTGAGTGATCACCACTTTGTGGAGCCCTGTGCACAGTCATTGTGTGACACGCCGTGCCAAGTCCTCCTGAGAGGAGACACTGCTGTGCAGAGCACCCGGTTTCTGACTGCTGAACACCTGACATCACCTTCTGCAAAAGTGCCAAGCGCCAGTGAGTTTTCTCTCTTGACAGGTGCTGAAGTGTCTCTCTCCCTGTCTTGAAGGAATCATGGAGCCAAGCTGGTTTTGGAGACTGTCTGTAGGTTCAGGTGCTGGTTTCTGCAGGTATTCATGTGAAACACAAACAAAAGCAAATTACTGAATGTCTAAAGCTCCTCCAAGGAGGAGCAGCATAGGAAAAGAAGTCTGAAGCTGAATACATTGAGCAAAATATATCTCTGAAAGGTCTTCCTGAGTCCATGGTACTACAGGGTATCCAGGGCTTGGGTGCAAGGACTGATGGGGAAGAAGGAAGATATTAAGATGCAGGTATTGCCTCTGGAGGTACAGAGTGGCTGCCCAATGTGACTGCTCTGACTGATACTTGTCAGCAGCTTTTCAGTAAGAGCAGGAAATTCCCATCAGTAAAAGCTCTTGAGGGCTTGCTAGCCCAGAAGTGCACGGGAGAGACCTCAGCCACTGTCACAGACTAGCTGAGATACAAGAGTTGTTAAGGAAATTCTCTAATTTTATATGCAAACAGAATAATTTGTCTTATTGTTTTATATTTCCGTAAATTTGTTCCCTTATTGCAAATCGATGCTTTCAGGTAAACACATTCTTCATCAACTGCTGGTGCTAAAGCTGACACAGCCTCACTCTCTGGTCAGCAAGCACTGAGGGTATGTTGGTTCTTAAACCTCATCCTACAAGACTCCAGTAATTACCAGATTCTCAGCAATTTTCTCATGGAAAGCTGAAGAGCAAGAGGATTTACCCCCGTCATGTTTCTTTGACCATCTTGGAGCTGGGCTGATGGAGGCAGTGACTGGTACCACTACAAGCCAGGAAAGTTCCTTGGCAGGTGCCAGGAGAGCTGGCTTGGAGCCTGGGGTTCCTGCAGCAGCTTCTGGCATTTATCTCACGGCTCCTGGCCTGTATGGGGGCACAAAAAGATACTGTCAAAGTCACAGCTTTAACACCTGAGAGTGAAAGGTCTCCAGATTACTTCCCCTGTCCCACCGTCCATCATTATTTTGCTGTATTTTCCAGCATTTTTCCTTAATTTCAAGAAAAGTGCAGGGGAGAGCACAGAGAAGGTGGTCTGTGGGTCTGGAAGCAATTGCAGGTTCCCACTGAGATGGTGCCATCTCTTCTCCAGCTCAGGATTAGCTGCAATTAAAATAAGCAATTAAAATATGTAAGAATGTGAGAAAACAGTTCTGCACAATTGATGCTCCATCGTGCCAGTGAGATTTGGAGCTGACTTCTTCACAGAAGTGCAGTAGGAGTTTGAGAAGTGCAAGTCATTTTTTGAGGAGAAAAAAGGAAAGATAGACCACAGGAACACGTTTCATTCACAGTGGAGATCAAGAACGTGATCTGTTCAGGGCAGCATATGAGAATAAATACCCAGAGTCGATTCTTCTCTAGAGATGTCCCAGCTATTTACTGTCACCCATCTACCAGCACAGGGAAATCAGGCCCATGTCTTGACAGAAAAGAATTAGGTCCTTGGCATGTGGGAACAGAAATACCTTCTGCTGGCTTGAGGTTTCTGCTGGGGCCGTGACCTCCAGCCATCAGCTTGCAAACATTTGACGAGCTGACGACTGCTGAGCAGCCCAGCCTCGGAGCATGACCCGGCATGCAGGGCTGCAGCTTGGGTGAGGGTCCAAGCACCCCGAGGCTGTTGGGAGCCTGTAACCCAGCTGGTCCCTCTCTTGGGTGAGCTGAAGGAGCCCAAGCTCAACACTGACCACAGTGTCAGTTTGCATCAGATACCCCCGAAAGTCATTTTATCAGGGACCTCAGGATCATATAATGCCCAGGAACTGTACCAGGTAAGGAAGGTTTTAGATTAAATTAAAGTATCCAAAATACACTATACAATTGTTTCCTGTCTCATTGGCTGTATTCTTGTCATGACCTAGAGCAAGACATCTGCAGTAACACATTGAACATTTCAGTTAAAATCCTGGTTATGTAGTGCCACAACTGAACAAGAAAGACAGCGGGATAGATAAGATTTGATTAATTAGTGTGTGCAAATCGTGTCGCTTATGAGACACAAAATAACAGCTTAGACTCAGAAGCTCTCTTCGTGCTACCACCTGGTCTTCCCAAGGCTACAACTCACCCGTGTTGCAGCACCGAGTTTTTAATGAGGACCGGTAGTTGCAGTTAAAGGCAGGAGCAGCTCTGTCACTGAGAGGAGCTCCTCTTTCCTTGTCACATCACTGGTGTAAACTATCTCACACAAGACACCCAGATATACCTCATTTGTTATCTGCAGTTAAAATTAATTTGCTGTCTGCACTTTTGGAAAGTCTCAACTTATTTTTCTCTTCTGTCATGTCTGACATTTTTCCTGCTATTCTGTTTCCTGTTCGTGTTACTCAGCCTAATTTAAGTCGAGATGCAGCCTCCGCTACTGGCAGATAGAACACTTCTCCATATTTGAGCATGTCCTATGTATTTAATTCACATTTAACCTACCCTACTTTAAGGCTTAAAGTGTAAAGGTCACAGCCATTACCTACAGAAAGCCAGTTTATGGGTGGTGTGAACAACTGAGGAGTTTATGCCTCCGGCTGCCGTCACAGCACAGGTGTCATCCTGCCATATCCCTCTGTCCATGTAACAAACAGCACGATGCACTGAAGAGGCTGAGAGGGTCCAATGCATTTCCCAGCACCACTGCTGGGATGAATGGAAGCATCCCAGTAGCAGAGGGAAATCCGATCTATTGTTAAATATAACTCAGTTTTTAGAATATGTTTCTGATGCTGGGTGAATCTTCATGAGGGTAAATAAGAAGTATTTAAGTGGAAATACTTTGGTGTGTATTGTGCAATGAAGTTCTTATGATTAGTAATGGTAAATGTGTGGTTTGCTAAGGGTGGCGACTTTCTAAAGGGTACTGCAGCTGGCAGTGGGGCCATGGCCATTCCAGAGCTGGGGGCAAGAGTATGTCCAGTCTTGGCCTCAGGTTCTTCATGAGATGGGAATTCCTGCTTTACTGTGCTCTGGGAGAAAATGGTCCTGCTAAGCTTAAGAATTCTTCTGCTGGATGATGACCTGGAGGGACCAGAAAGGATGGATTCAAGGGTAGAAGTCAGATAATGCACCCAGCTCTGTTAATTTCTTCCTCATTCTTTATCAACGACTTGTGTTCAGGATTTGACTCAGTTCATGCACCACTGCTGGTAACTACATGGGAAATTCTTTTTGGTCCTCACTTCTACTTTTTGCAGACACCCTCCTTTGCAGGAATTATGTTCTGCAAGAGAAACAGGGCCTGGAGCACATGCAGGCAGAGTTCAGTTGCACACCCTAATTCCCACAGTTAAAAAGTACTTGGGGATTAAGAGGCCACAGGTTTTAATGCGGGATGCTTTCACATCAAGCACTGCAATACAAATGGCTCTGATCTCAGAGGAACCTGGTATTACCCCTTGATGCTGATAGGGTATGGTATTTGGGCAATGTGAAAACCAGAATTAATTGCAATTGCCTAAATATGGGCATGGGAAATTAACTGTGAACGCTCAGAGAGGTACTCACGTCACCTGCTTTGAGACATCTGGAAATAAGATGATTTAATGGGAATGAATCACACCCAGAATCTTCTACTGAGAGTCAGACACTTCTGGGACAGTCAGCACAGAGGTTTAGAGCTCAAGTTTGGATAGGTACACCTTCTGAAGGAGGTTATTTCCCTCTGAGTGAACCAGAAGGGACCAGTGCAGAACAGCATCCAACTCTGAGATGCCATCCATGTCTGAGTGGGGGAAATCCCCACCCTCATGTTTCATGTTCTGTGGGGCGACAATATTGGAGTAGGATTCTATCCTTGCAAGGCCAATCTACTGGGTACTTCACCAAGTACCCAGTCAGCAGAACGGTGGTGGCAGCAGCGGGTGGTCCTGAATCTTCATGTCCATTGCATTCCAGGAACATGGGACCCTCCAGCACAGGCTGCTGGGCCAGGATAGGAATTCAGGCCTAAAGACATGATAGTATGTTCTGGTGAAGTTTAGGGATGCTAGACAAATTTCTAGCCATGACCCAAACTCCAGTGATATTTGTGATGTTTTGACACCTTCTTTGTTCTCTTCCATTGAGCAATGCAGATGGTGAGTGATAGACTAGGAAGTACTTTAGGGTCCAAGCTGGGATCAGGCTCCAACCAGCTGGATGCTCCAACACATGGAGAATGCAACTATTTAGTCCTAATTAGTTTATAAGATGAATGCACAAGGGAAAGATGTTAACAGAGAGCAAAACCAACTTGTTTAATGTTACGTATTGATTGAGGTTTATAAGCTGAAGCATCACCATGATGTCTGGATATTGAAAGCAGAGTTTAGTCCCTTTAGCTTCTCACAGAAAGGTTTTGCAACCAGCCTGATGATAAATTTCCCTGGGCCAGATCCATGCTGCTGAACAGTGGTATTTTTCACATTTGCTTCTGTGAGTTTAATGTCTGGGATTTTATCCTAATCAGCAAGAAAGAAATTAAAACACTGTGTGAAGTCAGCAGGAGTCATTGGTAACTATCTTCTTCTGGGCTTATCTTGCTGTTTGTCCAGAGTTGGCATTGTGGCCTGCAAAAATACTTAATTCCTGCTGAATCTCCCTGCCTAGTGTGTCTTACAGCAAGAGAGAGGCAGCATGTCCCATGGTGATGACAGAGCCTGTAAGAGAAGCTTCCAGGCTCAGTAGCTGAAGCTTTCAAACTCCTGACTTCATCTAGTAACACATAATAAAAAAACTAAAAACATAAAAATGTCAACTTCAGCACAGTGCTAATTTTAGATACAATTTTCCCAGTTCTGCAAAGCTCGTAGTGATGGGGGAATTACAATTTCATGTGTATCATCTATCTCTGTAAGTAGCAGTCTTTTATGATGGGCAACAGTAGATGTTATAGAATCATAGAATCACAGAATGGTGGGGTTGGAAGGGACCCCTGGAGATGATGGAGTCCAACCCCCTGCCAGAGCAGGGTCACCCAGGGCAGCCCACACAGGAACAGAGCCAGGGGGGCTGGAAAGGCTCCAGAGAAGGAGGCTCCAGAGAAGGAGACTCCACAGCCTCTCTGGGCAGCCTGGCACAGGCTCTGGCACTCTCACAGGGAAGAAGTTCCTTCTCATGTTGAGGTGGAACTTCCTGTGTTCCAGTTTATGACCATTGCCCCTTGTCCTATCCCAGGGCACCACTGACAAGAGCCTGGCCCCTTCTATTTGACCCCCACCCTTCAGAGATTTGTAAACATTCACAAGATCCCCTCTCAGGCTTCTCTTCTCCAGGCTGAACAGCACCAGGGCTCTCAGCCTTTCCTCACAAGAGAGATGTTCCAGTCCCTTCATGACCCTCGTGGCCTCGATTGGACTCTCTCCAGTATTTCCCTGTCTGTCTTGAAATGAGGAGACCAGAACTGGACACTCCAGATGAGGTCTCACCAGGGCAGAGTAGAGGGGTAGAAGGACCTCCCTGGACCTGCTGGCCATGCTCTTCTTTATGCACCCCAGGAGACCATTGGCCTTCCTGGTTACAAGGGCACATTGCTGTCCCAGGTCTTCTCCATGGAGCTTCTTCCCAGCAGGTCAACCCCTCGCCTGTACTGGTGCAGGGGTTTATTCCTCCCCAGGTGTAGGACTCTATACTTATCCTTGTTGAACTTCATTAGGGGGCCTTCAAAGGAGACTTTGCCCAGCTCTTCAAGTCTGTCCAGATGAATTTAGAGAACTGTGCATTTAAACTAAGACTTTTCTTCCTAAACCCCATCAGAGAGTGCCCAGCATTAGCCCAGCTGGGTTCTAGGAACCACCACTGATGCTGGAGCATAGCAGAAAGGGGAATTATTCCAAGACATTTCTAAATCTCCTTGCAGTTTTACATTTGTGGCAACATGGACCAGCCAGAATCTAGCTCACTAGGCTTCAATGTTTAAGAGCGATTTCTCTCAGATGCAAATATGAGCTATACAGCACGTGGCAGTCTAGTTCAATCTGTTACTGAGCTCAGGAACTAACTGCAGGCTTGGCAAGAGCTGGCCTTGGCTGGAAGCATGAGGTGTGTGAATACAAATGAGCCAACATCTTAAAGAGACTTAGAGAAGGTAAGAAAGATAAAAGTGTAATTAAATGAGACCACAACTATGATGGCACGTTTCAAACTGCACGTGGAGAGACAAATCACTCAGAAGGCCGTAACCAAAGAGGTTGTGCTGCTGACTAACGAGTCTTCTGAGCAGTGTCAATCTCCCTGGATTAACCCAGTGCTGGGGACAGGTCCGTTGTCAAGGCTCCAGCATGTCCCAAGTCTCTTCTTCTAGAAGGACTGTGAACTCTAGAAAGACATTAGGGAGAAGAGAAGATCTCTGCAGTGTAGTAACAGGTACAAAAATGAGAAAACAAATCCTATGGGCATCTACTCCCTGAAAAGATAGTCGGTGGCCAGGATGCAGGCAGATGTTGGCAGGCCAGTGGAGGTTTTGAAAGAGGTGTCAGGCAGGCCAGAAAACAGTCTGAGGCGATCAGAAAGCTGAGCAGTTCATTGCCATGATGAAAGCAAGGGCTGAAGCTACAGAGTTGGGAAACATGAGCCCTGTTCTCATAGAATGCCTTATTTTTTTTTCTAAATTTACAGGAAACAAAGTAAGATCCCTGTGAATTTTGGCAAAAAGTACAAGAATGTGATACTCATCATTTTTTCCAAAACACTCCTTGTTTTCAAGAGAAAAAATGTTTTGTTGAAAGATTTCAGTTTTAGTCAATACCTAACCTTCAATTATTCTACTTGGCAGTTGTTTCTATCGCCATGAGAGGATGCTGGGTGAACCAATCCTCTCCTCCCAAATACATCCATTTTCCATTCAGGATGATGGGTCCGTTGATGAAACACGTCATTCCTCTCCCACGGCAAAGTGGAGATTCCTTGATAGAGCTGGTCCAGTGTCTCTTTGCTATGGTCTTTCCCAGTGATTAACCTGCGTGGGTCAAGCCTGCACATACGTGGCCTATTACCACTGTGTGGTCTTGGTGCCCACCAGCCCACAGAGGAAACTCTTCTCTGAGGGGTCAGACCAGGACCAGCAGGTCTCAGGAGCCAGGCTTTGTTTGTTACGAGAGCCTGCTGCAGTGAAGGGCATTTGGTCTTCCTCAGCTTTTCTTATTTCTTCCATAAGATCTTCTACCCCTATCAAGCTATCACCATGGATATTAAAACACAAGCAGAATGCATTCAGACCTCTGTAGTATTCAAATTCTACAAAAAAATGAGTGTCTTGTCACTGAAGCTGGTGCAAAGACCATCAATAACACTATCCTGTGGACAGCCAGCACGGCAGGGGATGGAAGGACAGGTGATGTAGTCTCTAACACATGCTGGCATTAGGATTGACCTCATCAATTCTTGGTTGTTAATGAAACTGTTATGCCAAACTTTTTGTTTCTGCTTGAAGCCAGCAAAGCCCATGGTCTCAAAGCTGTGTCTGCACAGTGCCTTCTGCCACTGTCACTCCTGTGTTGCTAGCTCATGGGATGCTACTCTGAGAAGTTGATGCTGTTGGTTGAAGTTGCTGCAGGGGTAAAACCTCTGTCATTTCAGCTCTGCAAGTCCGGAGGTACTTTGGTTTAAAACAAAAGTGAAAAGGCCACAGAGGTGGAAAGTGTAGATCAAGAGGCTGGGCTACTGCAGTGACTGCAGACACCTTCCAGGATGTGCCATGGGCCTCTTTGGGCTCCAGCAGCCCCAAGGACAGATGAAGAGGAATAAAGTCACCTCTGCTTCATATTTTCACTCTGCTGAGGGCAACTAGAAATCAGAGCATGGTCACTTGGTGACTCACTGAGCAGCTCCTAGCACTCCCCAAGCTGGTGTCTGGTCTTGAACAGCCTCACTAAAAATGGGAAACGTGTAGGGCAGGCAATGTAAGGCCTTTCTGGTTACAGAGCAATTACTTCTTCATTCATTAAACCTGCTAGTCCCAGATTGCAGCTTCCACACTCCACTTCCCTGAAGGAGGGGATTGTTCACCTCCAAAACTTGCCTTGGCAATGGCTTCTGCTTGTGAGCTGGAATTGAACAGGATGTTCAATTTTATCTGAGTCAAGACCTTGACCTCAGATTTGCTCTTCATCCCTAAGAAGTTCAGGTCCCACCTTAATCACAGAAGCAGCAGTAAAGGGCCAAATCCTGAAGTGGAGTGAGCAGCACCATGAGCTGCTGGTGAGAACTGTTTTTTCTCTTACCTGTGATGCATCTATCTACCCAGGAGTGCTCCAAGGCATGGCAGAGCGCTCTGTGCACAGACAGAAGAGATGCTTGAACAACCAGCTCTCCTTACAGCAGGGGATTTGTGTTTCATCTAGTACATCTTGCACATGAATGGACTGTGGCTGTCCAGGTAATGGGAGCAACTGGGGAAAATGACACAAATATTCCAGGTCCTGCTTTCTCCTTTGTGGTTAAAACCCAAAGAATTCACACCCAGAAATTTGATCGTTGTCAAAGTGAGATTTGAAGATCAGGAAGTAAAGTGCAGCGTCACCACAGTAATGACTTTGAGTTCTTGGTTCAACAAACTCAGATCAGTCTGGACAACCTCTATTCTAGGTTACTAGAGGAAATAACAAACGATGAGAAATGAGGAGCAAACTTCACAAACATCCACTAAGCCCTTCCAGGTAATTATGGAGCATTAGGTGGGTGACCAATTACTGCCAGGGGTTTCATGAACCTTGGCAGGAGATGAAGGGCTCCAGCACACCAGAGAACCAAGTTAGGACACTGCGGAGTCCCCTGTCAACATCCTTCAAAACCAGGAAATAAAATATGCTATTAAAAATGAGGAGAAGGTGGACTCCCAAGGGGCATGTGGCAGAAGAGGAGGAACAAACAGCACATCAACACCAGTTTGAGATCTAGCCTGTTGAAATGAGTAAGTCAAGGGGTGTTACAAATGCAGTCAAGGAGTCCCCAAGCCACAAGGGAATTGCTGTTATCCAAACACCACAAGAAGCCCACGAGATCATTTCAATTTTCCCTTCAAAACAGTTTAAATGACAAATTTTCCAGTTAGAAAAAAAAATGTTTATTTTGAAATGCCATGTTTGACTCTATTATCTCAACATGGAAAGTTTATACAGTGTTTTTTTTCCCCAAAATGTGTATTTTATTATTTCATTTTAAAAGAAATAATTTTGGACATCATTATTAACAGATTTTTTTGAAAACTAAAATAGATTTTCAGAATCCAGATTTTTGTCACATTCCGTATGTCTTCCAGATTCTATTTTCAGTTATACATAAAGAATAAAAAACCTTAAGCTTCCCCTGAAATACTTCTCACCATTCACCCAAAATGAGGTGCTGCATTGTAAGCTGTGATGCCAATAAACATGCGTCCCAGAACTTAAAGACCAAGATGCACATGAAAAGGAATGGAGAGGAAAAAGACCAGTAAAAGAAAGTCTAAAAGATTACAAATGTTAAATGACATTCATAGGATGAAATTCTATAATTCTGGTTCCCATGTGAAGGATAAGAACTGGTGTGGGATAGAGAAAGGACCACTCCAGACATCCTCCTGGAATGAGATCTCCCTCTCCTGGGAACAGAGATGATCTGTGGTTTCTTTGGGTTTAGCTCATTTTTCTGTGTCTGTGTGAGAAATGTTCTGCTCCTTCCTTTGAACTCAGAAGAATCCCAGGGCCTGACCTTGGAGGCAGAGACAGGCAGCTTGAGGACACCATCCCACCTCCATCGCTCCAGAGGCAGTGGCAGTGTTTACCAGGGCCAGCTCCCTTCAGGGAAGGCTGCATCCACTTTAACCATGACCACGTAAGCTTGCAGGGGGTCAAGTGTGACCACATCAGCTTGCTTGACCCACTGAGGATGCAGAGCTTGGAGACATGTCATTTCTCATTAGCTCCCAGTGTCTGTAGTTCAGAGGAGACAATTCACCCCACCCAGAGCAAGCAGGCTGGATGTGTTCCCTCAGGCTGGCATTGACACTGTGATGGACCCCACTGGCGTTTACAACGTACCTTGGGCTGAGTTGACACTGAACAGTGGACCTGGTGCCAGAGCCCAGAGCTTACTGCTATGATCAATTAATATCTGGGTTGGTTTCTGCAACCAAACTATGCAGCTCCAGCTGATCACTGGCTGGAGCTCGCTTCCTCCAGCCTGCATGTCCCTGGCTCCTCTCTCCTGCCAGACAGGCTGGCTGGGGAGGGTGACACAGCGACCAGAAGCACTGGAGCTCTCACTTGCCTGTGGCACCTGCCCAAAAGAATTAATCAGAGTCACTCTGCAGCTGCCTTGGAGGAGTCACCTCTGTGCACCCTGCCAGGATCAGTGGGACTTTAGACAAAGAGGACACTGTTTGGGTAATTTGTTGATGCCAAATATGTTCATTATCTGTGTCTCAGTATCAGATAAGCGTCTGGAAGAATTGGTCAGCAGCCACGGGGATGGCGCTTCCTGGCACTGTCTGATGGCCTGATAAGGGCAGAGAAAGCCCTGGAGAACTGCTGAACAATGAAGAGAGGAGACACACAGAGTGCAAGGCCAAGACTGTAGTCAGAGGACCACTCTAGTTGAATCACACAGTAACTTCTTCCCACCTCACCTCCCTGCACAGAAGCACTGGATGAAAATCACCTTTGGAGGAAGAAAGGGCCTGGCCAGAGCAGTGCATGTTCCAGACCTGCATCTTTTTATTACAGTTATCTTATCAGCCCTGGGGCTCATGGATAATTCTACCCAGCAGCCTTTAGCCACAGCAGACTGGCTGGGTTACAGGCAGTAGTGTTCTCTGAGTTATGGAGACAACAAATAAAAATATAAGAATTCTCTCAAAGTCCAAGTACTCATTTTGTATCATTAGAAAGGAGGGCATTTAAGCATCTCATGAACTCTCAGCACCAGGAGTTGCTCTTTGAAGCCTACCCGTATTCTGCATGAATGGCTGTGGTTGAGCAACTGGTCAAGCATCTGGAGCCCAGGATTCCCACCTCCACTCTGTCCACATCCATTTGTCCACTGTCGAATGAGATGGCATTTCCTTTGTCTGTCTAGTCATTTGGGTGTGGACTAGAAGAAACTGGGATTCCTCGGAGGATATTACTGTTGCTGCTGAAAAGTGTTTGCTTGTCAGAAAAGGTTTCTTAGATCCAGGATGGTGTCTCTGGTAGGATATGGAAGGGATTAGTCACCCCAAATAATCCAAGGCTTAGGGCATTTGTAAAGGCTGAGGCACATCAGGTTGAGGTCACAGCTGAGCTTCATTTAAAGCAGGAACTGGAATTCGATCTCCCACATGCCTGATGAACATCCTAACCACAGGGCTGTTCTGGAAAGGACTTGTATTTGTCCAGAAAACACATCCAGAGATCTCCGTTATACTAAATACATATTAAACCTCAACCCTTTGTTGTTTCAAGGCTGCTTCTTTTCCATAAATAAAACTCTTGCTTTCTGTTCCTGTCTTGTCTGTGTGCTGCTTTGCTTCATGCACCTACAGCTCCCTGCACAATGGTGACTCTTCCTAAGCAACATCCCAGTGCCACAGATCCAACAGGTATGTGATGTGCAGGCAGTGAGGTGCTCTCTCCAGTTACAAGGCTTGGCCTGGAGGTTCTCTGGCTTAAGTACCAAAGACGTACCCGATTCCTCTGCTGGTGAAGGAGTGCAGGACCTGAACTGGAAATAGGTTGCTATTCCTGGAAAGTTGAATTGGTGCTGATATTCAGTCTTTATGGAGCGATTTCCCAGTTTCACGTGCAAAATGTGACTCATCTGGAGGAGAATATTCAACAGGTTTTCTGGTCCCCCTGCTCTTGTTGACCTTCTACATTTTTGATAGCATTCTGAATAGTAATTACATTCCATTTCTTGCCATTGCTTTCCATCTCAGGGATTCACGTAATCGCCATCCATACTGGGTAGATCTTGCTTCTTCCACAGCTGGGTAGCTGTGATATTGATACTGCCCCTCATTTAACAAGAGCTGTGGCCTCAGTGCAGACAGACAACCGTGCCTGCAGGGCAGCAGTAGCAAAACACAGCCCTTTGGCAAGTCCACCATTGCCTGTCTAACGTCAAGTGTCCGACATGGGAGCTGGCTGACTGCAGCCTGCAGCCAACAAACCTCAATGTGTCCAAGGAAGACCTCTGTTCATAGTGTCAGGACACCAGCTATGGTGACTGAACCTTCAGCTGGACAAATAGCCCATGGTCTGCAAATTTCCAGGCAAGCTGAGAACTTGCCTGGACTGAGACTGAGACTACTGAGAGAAGCCAGCAGCAGTTGTCCTTGTCTCTACTTTTTGTGTCCATCTTCTTTTTTTCTGGAGTCATTTATTTTCTGACAATTTTTGTTCATCACTGACCTGGCTTCCCCCTTTGAACCAGTCTCTCTGGCCAGAAGGGACCTCCTGATAGATCCAACCGCTTAAAATGGTGACTTCTCTGGGATAACACTGCCGATCTTTACAAACAGTTCAGGATTTTCACCATCAGTCCCCTGAAATCTTTAAATTGGAGTTCTCATGCCCACTGAACAATGATGCATCATTAACTCAGTCACTGCACCCAAACCACACCTCGAGCGAAAACCTGAGTGAACAGATAGGCTTGTAACATGTCCTTAAAGCCAGCACATTCCTGTCTGAATTTCACGTCTGCTCCTCCGTCTGATGGAGGAAGTGAATTCCACAGCTGCTGCCCCTGCCGAATATGCTCTGCTCCAGCCACCCACATCTACAGCCAAGTTTTTCAGACATGAGGGGCTTGAGATGCCTTACTTCTGGGAAGTGCAGTTCAACTGCCTGTGGGAAACGTGTTATCACTAAAAAAATCTCAGGTTAGACAACCAAAAATGGACCTTCTAGTCATGCATGTAAATTTTAGCTAGAACCTGGATGCTGCTGCCCAGCATTTTCTAAGATGCTATCAGCTGATAGGGTGGTGCATATGTAGGGTCTCCAAAATAGCTCATATCACAGAGGAAGTTTTGTGCAAATTCCTTTGAGATAATGTACTTCCAATGAAAAACGTCTTCCAGCCTTGTACAGAATATAAATCCCCACATGCCCTTTAACTACTGACAAATACAGTGCAGCAGACATACTTGGTATTCACTAATAGTGAGGTTTCTTTAGTGAGAACAACATTCCCTGGGACTGTAAAAGGCATCACTCGACTGATGTTAATAAACTGACAGATTAGAAATTGGGGGAAATAAGAGGCTGAGGCACTGCTGTTGAAAATACTCACAAGCCTGGAATAGCTCTGCACATTGTGTCAATCTAGCCAGTTAACTGGAAGGAAGAATCCAATTTATTCTGAGGCCCAACATGATGAATAAGTCATTTCCCCGGATGGAAGCAAGAAGAACTCCTTGAAACACATTGGACAATTCAAAGAGAGCCTTCTGGCATTGAGTAATAAGTGTGGAGAAATAAAGAAGAAGGAAAAAAAAAAAAGGTTCAGTTTTGAGAGTGATTTTCTCCTCTCTGTTGCGGAATTTCATTTTATCTTTACACTTAGAAGCCTGAAAGTCAGGATCTTTTTTTTTTAATTATTATTTTTTTTTTTTTTTTTCCCCATCAAGAAAGGTATCTGTGCTGAAAAAAAATGGGCCTGAATTACTTTATCCAGTGTGGGGCTTTTGCAATATGCATCAAGAGGCGCTTATAACAATATTCTGTGAATACTGCCTGCCAACCTGCACATGGTTGATCCAAGGTAGAGAATCTCCTGTGTGAATCCTCAGAGACTGGCCATTTGCTTGATAAAATTTACTGAAAGAAAGTAGCTTTTAAACCTTAGTTCTCATTCCCATCATATAAATGGAAGAGAAAATAGGTCTTTAAATACCACTGGTCTCTATCTGCAGATGAGATGTTTGATACAATGGGACTGCAGATGAGAATGACAATCTCTAGGTGATCCTGCTCTGGAAGGGGGATTGGACTAGATGGTCTTTAGAGGTCCCTTCCAACCCAAATTATTCTGTGGTTCTGTGAATGATTCTGTCTTTTCAGGGTTCTAAGAAATGGTGGCCTGCTCAAACAAAAACACACTTCAAACACCTAGTGTTGGCCCAAAGTATGAATAAGCACTTCACCATCCTCCTGAGCATCACATGGGATTTGTTACCCACCAAATTCTCCTGAGGCATCTGACAGTCTCTATATGCTCTACATCTTGGCCTGTATCCTGCAGACAAAGGGAAGTGGCTTGCCCCAAATGTCTGAACACCCTTGAACATTACAAAACTTTATCCCCGGATCATAAAATCATAGAATCACAGAATGGTTTGGGTTGGAAAGGACATTCAAGATCATCTTGTTCCAACCCCCCTGCCATGGGCAGGGACACCTCCCACCAGAGCAGGTTGCTCACAGCCCCATCCAACCTGTCCTTGAACACATCCAGTGATGGAGCATCCACAGCTTCCCTGGGTAACCTGTGGCAGGGTCTCACCACCCTCAGAGTGAGAAACATCTTCCTAATTTGTAATGTAAATCTCCAGATGGAACACATGGCTGAGGCTCAGGGTGCTAGTCACTGGGATCAGTGTAGAGATCAGTTTATTCAAGAAGTTAACGGCGAAGAAAGTCCAGTAACTCCTGGGGCCAAAGCCCGTGAGAAGAGGTAGACCTGCTGAAAGAATGACTTAGTGAAGAGAAAAATACTAGTAACCCTTATCTGTTAGAGGAAAACATGCCAGAAGGGAACACTGGGATTCCTTTGATGGGGCTAAAGCAATTCCTGCCTTTCCTGGTCCCTTAGCAGTGTCCTTACATTGCAGGGCAAGAGCTCTGAGCCACAATGTGACTTGGCACAGCATGGTGACCCAGGGAGTCCTTTTTTCACTCAGCTAGTTACCCAGGGCAGAGCACTGTGCTGGCCCAGCAGAGCCAGCTGCACGTGCCCTACACACTTCAGAGATGATTGGAATTGCTCCATCTTTTTTCCTGTCACAGAAATTATGCAGACTCGCTTTTTAATACAATTACTGTTGCTTCTGTTTCCCGTCATGCCTGGAAATATCACAGCAACCAGAAATGCAGTGAGGACCAGAGTATGCACAAGTCAGGGCAGAGCCTGTCTGTGAAAACAGAGAACACTTCCCCTGCGTGGGGAAGGAGGAAGAGTTCCACCTTCAGCTCATCTTCAGCCTGTTTCGCATACATGGGAAGGGAACCCCATGAAACACCCAGGGCCAAACCTCCTACAGCATTTGTGCACTTTTCCTGGTGATTTTGGCTGACATGGCAGTTAGCTGCAAGCTGCTCTTTCTCTACAAGCTGCTCATCCAACTGACAGTGTTGGAAGGAGGTATCTTGAGACAGCAGCCGTCCTGCCGGTCCTGCACACCTTGAAGTTTGAGCTCTCTTGTGAATGAACACCCAGCTCTGTGCACCAGCACCGAGCCCTGGCAACCTCAGGCTGCCCGGACATGTTCACTCATGCACACTCAAGGGTGTTTTCATCAGATCCATGCAACACTTAGAGCTGCATTCTCTCCAAAATACCTGGGCCAGGTCTCTGCAAAACAAGCCTGAGCTCCATTCACGGTGGTTCTCCTCACTCATGGTCATACAAATGGGAGCTGGTTTTATATGCACAGTTTATTCTCCTCTCCGCTTTATTGTCCTTCAGATACACCAGTGTTCAATTTATTGATGTATTATATAATGTAACCTTAGCTTCAGGCATTATCTGTCCTCATTCCAACAGCCAACCTAATCTTTATATTCTATTTCCTGAACTAAAGACTCAGGCCTCTTTGCTGTCATATCTGCGAGTATTTTGCAATCTGCACTTGAAAGATAAAGCCATTAACCCAAGTCCTGATGATTTCATGATTAACATTGAAGAATTATGGGCAATGCATCACGTTGCAGCTTGCATTATAGATATGGGAATGTTTTCTCCCCATACCAGAATTAAACACTTATATTCAGCACATCAGCCCTGATGGCAGCTCTCAGCAGTTCCAAAGGATTCTATATAGCCATGAATATTTTTCAAGCATTAGTACTAGCAGTTCTTTGGGATGGGGCATGCTTTTCTGCACAAATGTCATATGCTACAGGCACTTGCTACACAGAGCAGATTAGACTCCAAAGCAGTGACTTACACTGGAGGTCTCGTGTAACCGGTTGCAAAATATCATTAGTTTTAAAAACAATATATGATAATGTATGAATACAAAATAGATTGTTGTCAAGAATATGTTAACACAGCCCTGGATAGTCATCAGATAGATAAAGAAGAATTAATCACCAGTTGGCAGTTGATTAGGGTCCAGTAATGGTGCACAAACTGACACCGGGGCCACTGGCATTTTTTTGTTCTTGTTTGAATGTCACATTCTACAGTGTGGGCTGGCCTTCTACAGAGGCTTGGGGTGCTGTAAAGAACGAGCCAGTGACATAGGAAATGCTCTCCCCAAAACTGGGGGGATTGGGAAGGATACATGAGATATAGAAAGCTGAGAATGGAATTAGGAAGTTCTGTAAGAGTTCATTAAAAACCCTAAAAGCCAAAAATTCTCAGTGAAGATGGAGGCCACTTTTCTCACTGACATGAAGAAGCCCAAAACTAGATATAAAGTACTATATTACTGATGGGTAAAGGAGAAATAGTGCTGAATATCCACTGCATGTTCAATTTATTAAAAAAAAAAAAAGCCAAAGGAAGCTGAAGATAGTGGGAGAAGAAGCACTGCTTGGGACAGAAGACAGACATTTGTTCAGGTTTTGAAAGCATCTTCAGAATTGAAGAACTGTAAAGGCATTACATCATTGAATCAATTTTTAGGGAGCAAACCAATTGAAATGACAATTTATGTTGTTTTGGTTTTTTTTTAAACCAGAGTACATGTCAGTTTTCAGGTGCAATATTTGATCTAATAACCCAAGAGGTGCTCCAGGAGTGATATCTACCTAGGACACATACGACCAAGAGAAAGTCCCAGAAAAAGGCAATGAGTTCTGGACCCACTCGGTCATTAACCCATCCCTTTGTGCTAAAGTTCTTAAATTCCTCCTGCTGGATAACAGGAATGAATTCTGTAATGCAGTCAAATGTGCTCCAGGAGACATAGGCTGCTATCTGCAGTGGACACAGTACAGGTGATGAGTTGTCCCTGCAGTGATGGTCCAGAAAAGTGCAGTGAGGGAATTGTATCCCCATGCACAGCACAAGTGCAACCAGTATGGAAAAATGGGGTGGGATTCACCCGCCATTGTGAGAAATATCTGCAGAAGACATTTCTCTGTGTGCTACCCTTAGAAGGTCAATGGAGATGTGATCATGCTGTCTGTGGAGTCCAGAGGGTAACTCATCCCTTTCTGAAGCAGACTCTTACCTTCTCCAAGTGACTTGCTCCCTGGGCCACACAGCCTGGATAAATCAGCCCTGGATGGGGGCATGAGCAAACTGTGGGCTGGGACCAAGCCCCTGGTGCCTACAGAGACACCTGGGTGGATGGGAGTTTAAGACAGATGTTGCCACTGCTGCTGCCATAGTGCCTCTAGTGTTGGTGTCCATGTCTCCAAAGGATGCTGGAAAATGGACTGCACACATAGATGAGAGCTAGAAAAAAAGACTTCAGCATCAGAGTAAATGTGTTTGTTCTAGGGAGAGGCTTGAGAAAGTCCATTTGTTTGGCTTCTTGTAAATTAAAATTGATTGATCACAAAGGATGAATACCCTCAGTAGCAGTAAGTACTGTGGCAAAGCCACTTTTCAGGAAAGGAATCACATCTAAAAGTTGAAATATGAGAAATTCAAATGAGGAGGAGACAGAAATTTTAACGAATTGTTGTGCACATGCGGTTTAGATGATTCCAGTAGAAGACAATTCCAGTAAAGGCAACGCAAAGCCACAGTCAGGGCAAATAAATGTACAATGGCTACAAAGGCACACCACCCAATGAGAAAAGAATGCGTGTGGGGTGGGGGCAGAGAGGATTGAGAAAAGTAAATTCTTTAGGGCAACTGGGCAGACTCATTCTTGGAGACACATCACAACATTGTCACCTGATCATGCAGAGCATCACCAAAAGCTGAAGGCAGAGGGACCTGAGTGACCTTCCTCCTTCACTGCGCAGGGCAGGGCAGGGCAAGGTGTATCATGTAGAGCTGAATCAGTGTTGTTTCATTTAGGCTTCTCTAATTGCAATCCATTTAATTCCCCATTTATCAACAAACTTCACTGACAAGTTAGGGGAAGTTATACTCTTCATCTAATTGCTGTTGTGTTTAAATACTTTTGTCTTGGAGAGCTGAGTACCAAGAGATATGACTGTGGGTGTGGGTGCTCGTGTGTGACTGAAGTGGGGAAGAAAAGTTGTCAATCTTAGAAGTGTCCTGTTTGGGAAGGTGGGCGGACAAATAAAAGGATTTATTTTTCAATACAGAATAGTGGCATTACAGCAATATTTATAGGCAACACTTGTACACAAGCTGGCATTTAGACCTCTTGCATACTGTTCACACTCATGGAGTCACTCTGCACCAATCTGAAAAAAAGAAGTCAGAATTACTGTGTTTTTAAGGCTGGCACTGTCAGAAGTGGGCATCTTAACTCTGGACTTTTGAAAACACCGGCTGTGTATGTCTCTAGTTGTGTCATGGGAAGATTTTTAATCAGCTGCATCATTTCATCCCTAGTCTCTCCACTATCCAATAAAACATCAGGGACATGCTGAGTCCTGGTGGTCCAGTTCTGACAAGAATCCTGTTTGTGGGTTTCTGACTCCCCGACTCTCATGTTCTCGATTGCCCATTAGTTCAGTAGGAGACCTGGAGGGGAACTTAATCAAAAACTTCCCCATGTCCAGTAATTGCTCTCTAGGCAAACAAAGCACTTGCCAGTGAGACACCCCAGATTTTCGGTGTGTAATAAGAGAAAGACAATAATTTATTATCAGAACAATTCCGTTTGTCTGCATGATGTCATTATTTTCCAGCAATATTTATAGTTTAAGAATGTGTATATTTGCTCTGTGGTTTTTGCTGTAACATTATGTACATCAAAAACATAAATAGACTGTGGGATAAAAGAAGACATGACTGATGAGGAATGGGTTGGGAACTGTCAGAGCCAGTGGAGGCAGGCATGGCAGTGTCCTGTATCCACTACCTACCTCCCCTCTAAAGCATCCCAGTGCATCCAAAGGAGGCTGTCACATGCGGTGAACAAGTTTCCAGTTTCATTCTTATTTTCCTGAGAGCAGGTTGAGGTTTTTTTTCAGTTACCAAAAGCTCAAGACCTTCCAGTCCAGCTTTCTTGATTCTATTTGTAGACCATAACCCCATGCTGGAGAATTATTCTTCTCTTCTGAGCAAGCACAGAGCTAGCAGAGCTCAGTCCCTGCCTCCCCTCCTGCAGCGTGGAGGGTGGAAGAGCTGGGAAGGAGCAGCTGGAGCAGGATGAACCCTGGCACTTCCTACCAGGTGAAGAGGCACTTGGGGGCTGCTGTCTGGGGCAGGCTGGAGTGCTGCCAGGCTGGAGCCAACTTCTTGGAGCACCTTTTGATGAGGTGCCAAGTAAAATCTTGTTGAGGCACAGGGATCTGAGTCCAGGAGGGAGCCTCGTCTGCAAGAATAACTCCTTAGGCAGCAGGGTTTGGGATCTCCAGGCCTGCTGCCCACCTGTTAGATAGGGACAACTCCCCCAGAGAGCAAGCAGAGACACCTCCTGGGAGCAGAGGCATGTGGAGCTCCAGGTACACGTGTTACTACAGTAGCACCAAGTTCAGCTTCTTGCTGCAGTAAGATAATTGTGCCCACGAGTGAGGAGGTTGCTGGAAGCGGCTTTATTACCCAGGTATGCTGGCTGGTGTAGCCAGGAGGTAAGGCGCAGTAGCATTAGTTCAGTGAGAAGGTATGATTAAGTCACTCAGCTTTATGAGAAATGAATACAGCCATGAGGAGTGAGTCACGACTGCAAACGAAACGTATCTGAACCAAGTGAGAGATGGCAGGTCGCTGCCTCTGGAGCCCAGATCTTTGGTAGAGTATTACTTGAGAGAAAGGTGAACTGAAGCTCAGGTACCAAGAGAACAAGAGCTACAAGAGATCAATAGCTTTGAGGAAACGTCTGCTCAGCAATGGTGTTACCTTTAACTCCAGACACACTACTGGCTCTCTCCTTTAGCAGCCACATGGAAAACAGAAAGAGTTTCATAGTCAATTCAATAAGTGCTCACCAATGGCTTCGGTTCCTGGCTGTCCTTTCTTCATGTCCTGAAGAGACATGGCACTGTACTCCTAAGTTGTATGATGCTGCCGTACTGCCACCATTATTTCTGTGGTTATGGCTACAATGATTAACTAGTGAGGTGCCTCAGCCAGGGGTGTTGCCAACTTCCATCGTTTAACACAAGAGTCTCAGCTTACTGTGGCCCACAGGTTGAAGTGCTGGGCAAGTAACGTGCTGCGGACCCAGCTGTGTTTGGCTTTTGCTGCCAATCTGGGGTTTAAGTGGTGGTGAATTTGGTACGCTGATAATCCTGTGGTTATGAGTAACAGCAGAGCATCTTGTAGGCAACATGCTGGGAACCTATTACTTAACTTCAAACCAAGATGAGGAGGTGTTTCTACAAAACAGTCTCACTGAGCCAGATGAAAAGGGATCACCTGTGGCTGTCTGTGGGCCTTTGTATTTCTGTATTTTCCCACTGGAAATTTGAACAGCACAGTCATCTGCTCTAATGCATCACCAGCCACACCAATCAACATCTTAAAAAGAGCAAGATCTGGACTTTGCTGGCAGCTGAACCTCCTCACATGGAAGATGTCACTGGAAAGTGCCTTGTAGTTAATTAAAAAATAAACCTTTGAAAAGTCTTTTGAAAGGCTACCCAGCAGTGTTGGTTTGAAACAACTGATGTTGGTTGCAGTTTCAAAGACTCATGACACAGATCTTAATAGCCTTGGGATCCCTCCAGCATTGCTGGGTAACTGATTCAGCATAATCTTATAAAAACTTGTGTATACTTATGTGTGAGTACTTTGGCACGAGAACCAAATCCCTGGCCACGCTGCACCCTTGGCAGATGTAATCTCTACAGGAGCTCAGGGGCCACGTGGGCAGCAGAATCACTGTGCAGAGCAATGGTCCTTTATGAAAGACGCTTTATGAAATTGTACAGCAGAGCATGTAGAAGAACCAACAGAAAGAGCTTTACAGAAGGAAAAACTAGAGAGCAGTTCTCTGAAAACAAGCTCAGTAGCATTGAAGAAACTTGAGGTTGCTCTGTTTTGTTGATAGTATTTTTCCTAGAATGATCTCATAGCACTTTGACAAATAAAAGCCTCCCTGCTGGAGAGATGACCATCTGTCTGCCCCTCCCTGCCCTCTGCTTGTTCTATTTTTCCATTAGCATTGGCGCCTTCGGGGCCTCTTAAAAAAAAAAAAGACAGGCAAATAAGTTACATAACCACACTGGATAGGCCATGGTCAACAGAGACCTTCAGAAGCATCTTCAAAGGCATCCCCATGGCATGTCTGCAAGGTGATTAGATGGGAAGGACTCATTTTGTAGGCACAGTGGTATCATCTCCCCCTTCTGTGACACTTCGCTCTAGGTCTCAGCACTTTTTTTAAGGTCTGAGGTGACAGCAAAGTTCCTTTTGTAAGACAGCAAACCAGAGGCAGCCTCCACTTGTGTGAAGTCACCTAGGTGCCAGCAGGTTACAGGAGAGGGTCTCTGATCATGTGAGCTGCTGCTGCCTGGAGTACACCATGGAGCAGCTCAAAGGGGCAGAGTTCTCTTTGTCTTTCTGTGGCTGTGTATGGTTAAGGAAAGAGTGTTTGTGGTTGGCCCTTTGCTCTGTCATGACAGGGGAGGGTGAGTTTCCTTCCTCCCACAGAAGAGGAAATCTCCCCTTTCCAGAGAGACTGCTTGCAGGATAGAGGAGAATCCTCTTTCCTTGCAAAAAAAAAAGATCTCAGAGGACAGATGAAGTCAGTAGAGACAGCCTCCCTTCCTCTCCTATGTCTGGGATCATTTCTGAAGGCAGGTACCAAAGTGTCACAGTGTCTGGCTTCTTTACATGTCCCATGGCTTCTCTATGGAGGAGAGAAAGCAGAGAAACTCAGGATGAGTGCCAGCTGCTACTTGAGATGTAACCTCTTGGAGAAGCAACTTCTTGACTCGTGGCCTATTTATATGGTGGAAAATGTTTGTAGGAGAGAGGATATGGGATGGGACCTTTGAAGGCGAATTGCTGGGAAGCCAGCTGACCCTTCCGTGGAGCTCCACACTAAGAGACGTTAGCCAGTTAGGATGATGTTTTCTGTCTCAGCGGGGATTAAATACTCCCAGGGTGCTTGGCCTACATTTTCCCTTGCACCTTCAGCTCCCAGCAGGCAGTGTAACTGGCACATCATCACATCTTCTGAAGATGTGATGATGTGCCAGGAACCTCAGTGAGCTTTTGTGAAAAACCTAATGAGCAGAGTGTCCCCTCTGGTTTCACTCCAGTAGTACAAAGCTAAGGCGGTTCAACAAGGGGCAGGATTTCTAAACAGAACCCAGCAGAGTCCCTCAGAACCTGCTCTGGACAAAAGCATCCCACAGAATTTAATAGGTTGTAACCTCCTTTCTTTATATTTTTTTCTTCACCAGTGTCTCAAAGAGATTTCTTGCTCCATTCTAGAGTTTAAAAAAAAAACCACAGAGAGGATCTAATCTCTAGTAAATTCTGGGGGTCTGCAGATTCTTCCTCAAGAACATTACTGACGTTCACCCTTATTAAAGTCTCTGGGAGATTTCCCCCATCAGTCCAGGCATCCCTACAGTGTTCGGTGGACTCCCTGCTTCCATACGACACTGCCCTCTCATGGAATAGCAGGGATCTGTCGCTCCCGAATCTCCCTGTGAAATGGGAGTAGGGATGGGGGGATATGCCCTGCGATGAGATGCGGGGAGGTTGTTTTGGAAATGGAGGCGTTCTTGCCCAGATGCCATCAAGAGAGGAGATTCCTACAGCAGGAGGGCCCTGTCTTTACCATGGTTCCTTCACCCATATTTTGTTCTGAGAACAAGAGAGACCAGATGACCAGGATCACAAGGATGGGAGATACAGCCGATACATGCCTAGGGCTGATACAAGAGGAGAATCATTTCGAAGATGGAAACTATTGAGGAGAAAAGGGCTGTATCCTGGAGAAGAGAGGTGAAGGCTATCAGGGCTGTTGCTTATTTGCCAGGCTGGAAGTTTCTGGGAACTGCAAACACGACGGCTACCCTGTTCCAAGAAAAATACTTCTGTGCCAGGCATCTGGAGACTTGTGATCACAGAACAGATGGCCAGAGACAGTGTTGTAGATGACGGCATGTAACAACTGAGCCAGGTCTTGGTCTAGAGATGTCCTAAGGTCCCTTTCCACTCGAGTTATCCTGTGTTCCCATGAATTTTGTTCATTGTTTCTGAACTGCAAGCCTGGGATGCTCATAGCAACCATGGCAGCCTCACCTGCTGGTATTTTAACTATTTTCTGTGGGCAGTGTTTCATCTGCCTGATGTTTGAGAAAGTGGGAGAATCTGCTGTAATGTGGAAATAAGGACCAAGGCCAGGTCCTTACATGAGACAGCAAGAGAAGGTGCTGCAGGAGGAACGATAAGTAAAAGCCATTTGGCTTGTAGGTTCCAGTTGAGGAATAGTTTGGTCTTGGGTAGGCTGTTTCCTTTTGCTAAGGCAATATGGAGAAGACGTGGCAGAGGAAAGGGGAGAAAAAAAGACTCCTTCCACCTGGGGCATGTCAGCACTTTTCATTTGAATGGGAAGTGTTCAAGAAGATCAAGTTCCCTAGAAATTCTTGCAGCTGACAGAAAAGCAGCCTCTGCTATCAAAGCCAACGGCTCCGATTGCTGCCTTGGCTGTCAGCTTTTGCAGCTTTACATGTTGTAGGGAGAGGAATATCAGCTGCTCAGAAGACAGGTTTTATTATGGCTTTCAGGCTGGGCGTCTTTGACAGCCTCCTCCTGCTGGGGCTAGTATTTTTTATTGATGTAATGGGAAAGCTTTTTCCCTTCAGATGTCTTTTTAATGCCTCCTGTCTCATTCTATCATGGAGTCAGAGAAATGAGGGATGGAAAACACCTATGAGGTCATGAGACCTCTGCCTGTTCTCACCAGTGTGGAATCAAGACGGGCAGATCCATTACATTCCTGTCGCATTTCATGCATCGGCCACAAGTCCTGTGCTTGCAGTCAAAGAAAATACTTAATTTAGGCACAAGCCAAAATATCTTCCCCTTTCATCTTAGTCTTAATTTCCAGAGAATTATTAAAACTTATAGCATGATGAGGTGGTTTCCTTTTCTTATTTCAGAGCATCTTGTAACAAGGCAGATGAACCTCTTCTGGACTGGCAGGTGCTGTCCCTGCTTTCATTCCCACCTATGTCACTGTCGTGCATATTCACACTTATGGACACCTGTGAACCCCAGTGGTTTCAGGTGAGTCCACCCAAGAGCAGACCTTGCCCACACCTACTTCTGCCACTCAGGGACATTTCACATCAATTCTCCTGGCCTACAAATGTCTCTCCCTCAGAGAAATCCTCCCTCATGCTCTATTCTCCAGCATCATTTTAATAAAATATAACTGGCTTTACAGGTACTTGAATGGCTTTTTTCCTCCTGAAACTTGAGAGCGTGCAAGTCTGGCTGGCTTGATGTCATGTTAAGGTTATGTACTGCCTGGCTGATGGGATTTCTAACTGGAGCATCTCAAGTAGCCAGGGAGAGGTGACTTAGAAATTCACAGATGCCCGTATGAGAGCACGGTCCAACTCCAGTGTCATTGAGAAGGCTTTCTGACATGTCTTTACTTTCCATCCTCATGGCAAACAGGATAGTAGATGGCTCCTTCATCACCTTGTATGAGTTTCTCTCCCCATAAGATGGTGAAACCTTTGAGTACCCTCTCATGCACCAATACAGATCAGCAGCAAGTAAACTGAAATCAGTGAAACCTCAGCAGTGCCAGAAGGAGTGTGGAAAACATGAAGGCCACAGCACCAGAGAACAGGTTGCAATCACAGTAGATGTGCTCGTACTTCCTGGCTCTATATGGATCTTTTGGAAGCATTTTTACCTCCATTTCACACAGGGACACCTCAATAGGTAGCATGGTGACATAGGTGGTCGTAAAAGGTCATCTCTTCACTACAACATGGTGACAGCCCACGAGTCCAGCAGTGTCCAAGGAGAGGACAATGCTCCAGGCTTGGCCAATGCTTAAGATCATACTGATGTCATTCACCAGTTCTGGCCATGAAGTCCTCAGCACTGTAGCCATGCGCTTTACAATCACAGTGAGGTCTTGTGTCCCCATCAGGGAAGAAGTTCTGGTGTATAACTTGTGGGAACAAGATCCTGTATATCAGGCACTGATCAGTCTCTGAGCACTTCTCTCAACATTCAGGGAGAAAGAAGTAAAAAGAAACTTAAAAGCCACAAATATCTCTACCCCAAAATTTCCTTCTCTGTTTGCCCCATGCATAGTGTCAGGACAGAGTAATAATGACAGCTCTGCAACGTGAGTACACAGGGAATGATATAATTCTGTGTTTTGCTCCAAGTCTACGATTATAAACACAAAGGTACGTACATGTCTAGTGCCAGGAGATGTAATTCAAGTCACCTCTCCCACTCTGAAGGGAATAGAGACCTGGAGGGCTCATCTTTAAAGGCAGCCCTCAAAGATTTGTTTCAAACACTGACTGTTGCTTGGAATTCTGCCTCCACACCCAGGTCTTGGAGCACCACTAAAAACTACAAACACGAGTGAAACCTAGTTCAAAACCAAATTATTTCTGTGCATGCTGTCCCAGGCCTCTGGGCTACTTTCTGTATTTTTCTTTCATCCGAGATTCTTTCAAGGTCTGAAAGAATTTCATTTTCAGCTTCCCATGGGAGAAGGGGGTGCATGGGAAGTGCAGATCCCCCATGGGCTGCCTGGCCAATCTCTGTCACTCTTGGGCTAACCTGCTGTTTGAGGGCATGGTGTAGAAAGCACAGAGATGGTAAACCAAACCACAGGGGCTCAGAGCTGTGGGAGGACAGCAAGAGAAGGGGTCTCTTGGTACAGCATGTGGCTGGATGGCAGCATGTTTGGGTAGCTATT
Organism: Todiramphus chloris collaris; assembly: GCA_025345505.1. NCBI lineage: Eukaryota > Metazoa > Chordata > Aves > Coraciiformes > Alcedinidae > Todiramphus > Todiramphus chloris. The sequence goes on along the minus strand of JANVCC010000120.1, from coordinate 1,271,053 downwards.
ACTTATAAGTGCTTTAAAAGCACCATGCCTGCCGCCCCCCTACCCAACCTAGTTGTGCCAATGTGCTTAGTCACAGCTCAGAGTGACAAAATTCTGCACGTCCTGCCTAACCTTTCAGGAGTGCCGGACTAACACTGGGTCTGTGTGGAAATAAAATCCAGCAAAGTGTTAGGCAGGATCCAGCTTTCTGTTTGGTAACAGCTGAACAGCTCAAAGCAGGTAATTTTACTGGTGAGCTCAAAGGTGAGGTTATAAAGGAAACCTTTGGTCGAGCCAAGATGAGGACCCAAGAGCTATGTCTTTCAGGAGCATGTCTAGACACTAACATTCCTCACATGCAGGGACAAATTCTTTTCAGGGAGAAGACATTCAAAGAAAGGACCTGGATGATCAAAGCAATAGAGTGATCTCTAAATGTACCCTGTCCCAGCGCTGCAGCCTTTGCTGAGTTCAGACAAAGGGAAGGGCTGTGTTGAGAGGTATTAAGGAAAGAATAAGTTAATATGTTATCTGCGCTTCCCGCTACACCCTGAGGTGCAGTGCTTCTCCTGTCAACACAAAGGAAGGCTGCCCATGAACACTTAGGACCAAACTAGAGATGTCCAGTTTAAACTGCCTCCCCTCCACTTGTGTCTCACTGGGAGCTTTGCCCCCGCCTCCCGTTCCAGTTGGCCAGCTTGGTGTTTGCTCCATTTGCTCTCTGTGGGAGAAACTGGGATTCTCTGGAGTGTTGTCCAAGACCTGAGAATGTCTTCCATTCAGTGCTGCCTCTGCCTGTGCTGGTCTCTCTGCTGACAGCAGCAGCAGGCAGGAAGAGGTGCCTGGCTTAGCGGCTGGTGTGATACAGACCCTGCTGGGGCTGGACTCTGCACTGAGAGACCCTTAGGTAATAATGCTCTGAGCGTAATTTTGGTTGCTGCACATGTGAATGAGTACCTAAAAATACCAAAATATTCAAATGTGAGACAATTTCAGATGGCATATCCAACTGGTATTTTAAATGTGAAGCCAACATTGCTTGATGCACATTTGCCATCAGGAGTGAAGGACCTGGAGTCTGCTTCCTGAACTCCCACAGAGCACAGGAAAGCCAAAAAAACTTCAGAACATCTTTCCAAAGAGAGTTCTACCTATAGATGAAACTGTATTTTCCAAGACTTCTCCAGAAACACCAACATGCTGAATGCTGTTGCAATGTGCAAATTACATTTACCTTCCAGTTTAATTTGAAAATACATATATTTTGCTGAAGGAAACAGATATAAAATGTTGTTTAAGGACCTTATCAAAGAACCATCCACACTGTGGATGCACAGTTGAACACATATGGACATGTACCTTCCACAGAAATGCTATCCCACACAGCTCACCAACGTAGGCATGGGCACTGACATTGACATGGACTCACCATGCTTCTGAGCAGACATTTGTCGCAGAGCAATGCACCGGAGTATTTAACACATACGCAGGGACTTGTGCATAACTGCATCTTTGTCATCTCCATCTTTTGCTGGGACGAGAGCTTTCTTGATGCCAGGCTGCCAAGTTGTCTTGCTTTCGAGTAGCAAACATCATTAGTGATGGTAGGTGCAGTGCTGGGCATGGTGCTCCATGTGCCAGCTGTCATTTTCACTAAGGTCTGGCCCAGAGTAATATCGTGGTATGCGCTGCCACAGGGAGACTTGCAGAGTCCAGCATCTCCTTGTGTCAGAGCCTCTGGAACAACCACCAGTGATGGGAAACGTGGTCCTGCAGCCCTAAAGGAACACCATTTTTCAATGGCTCATATCTCATAGATTGCACACAGCATTTAGACACCTTGGAGGAGTGTCGAGAGGTCTGAGTGACTTGGTATCTGAACTTAAGATGCCCAGACCTTGAATTTTGGGGCCTCCTGTGGGTTGTTGGTACTGAACGTGCCAGCATTCCCTGGGGCAGGCTGGACAGACAGCCTGCCCTGGAGTAGCTGTGTGCCATGTGTGCACACACCGGCACTGTGGGAGAGGAGAGGGAATGTGGGGAACACCCCAGTGGGGCAGGAGGGGCTGAGCCCACATCTCGCTCACGATAATACCGTGCTCACTAGCAGCTGCCAGAGTGGCTGATGTGCTCTCTGTTCACACCCCTGCTCACTCCCTGATAACGAGCCTGTGCCCTTTGTCTCCCTCCTTCCCTTCATTTTCTCTGGAAAAAGCATGTCATTGTTCTTCCATCTTCACCCAACAAGGCTGGTGAGAGCTTCTGATCCCCTCAGCCCCACTGCACCTTCCCTGAAGCGCTGCTGATGTTCAGGCTCAGATTTAGATAGCAGATCTTCACCAGACTGTCACCTGTTGGGCTCTCAGTCCCAGGTGCTTCAGGTTACTCAACCCTTTTCTTGTACTTTTGGAGAGAAATGGAGGTCAGTTAAGTGGCAAAAGAGAAAAAAAAAAAAAAAAGCCATTCTAAAATGAAACATTAAAGCATCTCACTGACAAATACCAGGCAAAGTCTTTCAGTACTTTCATGGTTGCTCTACCAAGTTGGGTCTCAGAGTTTGTCAGCACTGTTCTGGTTTCAACTGGAACAAAGTTAATTTTCTTTCTAGTATCTGGACAGTGCTGGGTTTTGGATTTAGGATGAGAATTGTGTCGATTCCTCCTGGGGGGTGCTATGGTTCAGGGATTGTCTGATCATTGGCCAGCAAGTGTTGAGCAATTGCATTGTGCATCACTTGTTTTGTATATTGTATTATTATTATTGTTGTTATTATTATTTTTCCTTCCTTCCCTGTCCTATTAAACTGTCTTCATCTCAACCCACAAGTTTGTTGGTTTTTTTCCCTTGATTCTCCCCCATTGAGGGACATGCACATTATTAAAATCTCAGCAGCATTTTAGATACCAAATGAAGGCAGAAAGCCCCTGGGGGCACCGGGCCATGGATATTTGAAAATGCCATGTAGGTTTGGTGCCACTGAAATGTCTCTCCATCGTGGACTCTCCAAGGCATGGCTGGAGGTGATACGAACAGACCTATTCCCCACTGGCTGTGACTTGCTGGGTGGTGAGCTGTAGCGTGCCTACTTCATTCTGACTAGGTTCTCAGATAAGTAATCTCTCTTGAGACCTGATAAATATGAGAAAAATGAAGGAAGTAATTTAATATCTTTTCTACTGCTACGGGGTTCAAGGCCTTTGCGTGGTACCTAGAAGCTCAGTTTGCTTTGCATTCCCATGAATCAAGAATAGGAAATGCCAAAAATGGTCCCATGTTTAACATCTCGAGACTTTCTGGCTCCATGCGCTCTACCATCTGTACAGTGGCGAGAGACACCTGAGCTAACTTAAAATGAGCCAACTGAGGGAGCAGGCGCAACATTTTGCAAGCACATGGAGCTCGAGGCCATGTTGTTCTGCACTGTTGTTAGGTGAATTAGCCCACACTGTCAACTGGCAGACCACAGGTAAAACCCTCCCAGTGCTGCAGTTGGCTGCCCTTAGGCTATCCCAGTCCTGCCCTACACTGGAGTCTGCCACGTGAGTAAATGGAATGGGAAGACACAGACATGACATGGTTCTTAGGTTTAAATTCAAGATGTTATAAAAAGTGCTGGTCTAGACAAAGAAGTAACTATGCGCTATGGAGACTTTGTTAGCCCTTGTTGGGTTGTGCTGGAGCAAGTTGTCTGGGGGCTAAACTCTGATCCAATATCTTGTGCTATCCCCAAACAGAGGTGTGCAAATAATAGTCGTGTCTGAGAATTGCTTGGATACAGCTCAATGTGCTAGGCTTTATCTTCTGGTCTCAAATCATTTCTCATCCGTTTAGAGGGAAATAGAGATCAGTTCTGTGGGGAAGGAAAAAAAAAGTCATTCTAAAATGAAACATCAAAATGCATCACTCACACAAAAATTGGAAAAATATTCTAACTTTCCAGGAATTATTTCTTCTAAGGTGCCTTTGTGTCCACTAGAACTTCTTGCAATCTTAAATCTCAATTCAACTATCATGGTGTAGCTCAGATTCCAGTATTTTCTATGTTGGGATTCACTGGATCATTTTCCCACTCAGAAGCTGACACAAAAAGATGACAAAGGAACACAATTTTTTAATAATAATGTTTAAAGATTTGATTTCACACCTTCCTGGCCTGAGGAGAAAAGATAATGGCATTAATTTCACGCAACACAAGAAATGTCCTCCTGGGTCAGAGTGGTGGCCCATGTATCCCAGGGCTCCATATCTCAGAGTTCAGACTGAAGTAAGGACTGTTTCCAGATCTCCTCCTAAAGAAACTTTTCCTTTTCCATCTCCTCCAGTATTCCCATTACCCTTCTCTGCCTCAGTGTCAATCACTCTGTGCTCAGCCAGGGAAACTTGCTGCCAATTAGTGGACAGTGCTCTGCCAGGCCAGTTCTTACTTTGCTAGCAGTATTTCATCTCTTTTTGGTAAATCCAGGTCCTAAAAGGTCATCTCTTCACTAGAAATGGAGATGCTCCAAGATGTATCTCTGGGGTCTTTTGTCTTGCAAGTTGACCTTGTCCTGCGTGTAGGAGCATTGCTCGCTCATGCTTGTGTTGCCCAGCATTCATAGAGATAGCGTGTTGCCTTCTTCTGCATCTACACAAAAGCATTAGATTTACTAGTGCCAGCAGTGCCCCGAACACTCCCCCAGATGACACTGACATGAGACCTGGTCTAGCCTGTCAGCATCCCTTGCTTTTCAACACTTTCTGGCAGATGGTGCTGGCCCCAGAAGGCCTCTGGTGTCCTCAGGGAGCTCATCAGCTCATGACTGTCCAACAAGAGCTGTCAGTGGTGATCACCCCCAGCAAACCAGCCAGCACCCTAACTGCTGCTCTCCCCTGTGCTGCTGTGAGTCACAGCTGGATGTGTCACGCACCGCTTGGTGACCAGGAAGTGAGGACTGTTTGCAAAAGGTGGATGCAGGCAGAATTCAAAGGAGGAGTGAATGTTGCCCTGCACGTATAAAACAGCCACTGTGAACAGTGCATCACTGTTTCCAGCAGTCACAAAGTGGTTAGGGACTTGTTGGGGTGGACAGACTGGCAGTCCCCTGGGGACACCAACTGTCCTTAATGGCCTTTGGCTGACCTGGGGTGCCCACCCACACCCATGGCTCCAGCTCAGACTTGAGCCTTCAGTCCTGGCCCCAGCAACCCTGTGGGACTGCTGGTCTCCAGCTCAGCCACTGCCCTGGACATGTGGGGTCCAAGCTGGACAGGTCCCTTTCAGGGATGCTGGCAGCACTGGGGGCTCAGACTTGGCTCTCGGGGAGGTTCTCGGTGAAGCACAGCCAGTATAGGAGGCCATTGCACCTTGCCCCAAACCATAAGCAGTTCTGTCAGCTTCTGCTCTGTCCTCTTTTGATGTTAATTAAGTAAATTTGCTGTTAAAAAACCCACTTTTTTAAAATTATTTTTTATATATATACATATTCTGAGGAGCAGAAAAACAGGTTTTTGGCCTCATCTGTCTTATGTTAGTTTTAATCGAATAAGGTTTACAGATGGATCTTCCTGTGACAGATGAAATTAAAATGACTGAGAAATCAAGGCCAAAACACAAGCAGAAAACTCTGTCAAGCATTTTTAAATGTATGGTCTATATTTTCTGTCTCTACCTGTTACCTTCATGTGGATGCATGAAATATAAGTGCACTTTGACAGTACCCAACAAACTCTGCTCTGCTCTGAAGACAAGAGACAGTGTTTTCAGCTCTCCAGGAGTCAAGTTTGCTTCCCGTAGTCCCAGCAGTGTCCCTGCTCAGACCCCTGTGTACAAAGAAAGGTCAAGCTGCAGTGTCGTAGAGGAGCTTGCCTGGAACGAGGCAGCTTGAACCTACTGTTTGTATCTCCACTTTGCTCTCAGACCACCCCTGACATGGAAGGACCATGTGTGCTATTTTTTGCTACCTCTTTATGGTCAGCTCCCTTTGAAAAAAAATTTTGGCTTGTACATCCACAGAAAGACCTCAGAGCAGTCATTTATCTTTGTCAATGACACCTTTAATCCGTCACTCATCTGTTTAAACTGTTTCTTATAGCTACCTGAAAGAATATGAATAATACTCTGGTATTTCTGTAACCTTCTTCTGACCCGTTTGCTATTTTTACCCGAGTGCTTCATCTTCCTTGGTTGATGTGGATTACCAGGGCTACAATTGTCAGGGGCTGGCAACTTGTTCAGCTGGGGGCAGTCCCATCACCCTGACATAGATGCAAAAGCATGAGATCTTCCTTGTTTGCTTTTCAAGTGGGAAACGTGTTGCCACATCCCTGATGCTGGTTTTGTATAGTGTCCAACCTGGCAACCCTTCTCCCCTCCCTGTTCCACCACTGCCTGTCCCATGTACTGTGCTGCTGTGGCTTGAGGTGGCCACCCTGCTGTGTGTTTGAGGTGGCCACCCTGCTCTGTGTTTGAGGCACAATTTCACACTGCTTCCCTGCTCTCAACTGCACTGTGGGTGCAGCTGATATGTGGGAAAGCTTCTGGTCATCTGCAAAGGGAATGCTGCTCACTCGTATGCTGAAGAGACAGTGTCAGGAACCTTCAGGCTACCTGCAGTCCACTGGTGTGGAAAGAGTGATACTTACTGGGTTTGGGAATGTGACTTTATAGCTCAGTGTTAGGACACTTGTGTAGCTGGAGAGAGAAATGGATATCAGCTTGTGCATGCGTGAGCATCTGAGGAGTTGCCTCAGCAGGAGAGATCGAAAGACACTCCTGAATTCCTGACTTCAGGAGTTCAGGCCCCATCTAGGAGGTGAAACACATGGTCCATGTCCCATTCAGCAGAGTTAGTCAAGATGATGAACCCTAATCATTGACTTGTTCAGGCAGGATGGTGGAGACTTTGTGTGGTGACAGGTACCTAAATTCCTTCAGGACTGCCACTGATACTCTTATTCACACAAATCCCTACCATCAGGCTCAGGCAAGCTCAGTGTGACAGTGTTTGTGAACCTCACTCTAAGATGTGTGTCCACCTCCTTCACTTACTGACTCAGGCTGGAGCCTCCATGGTATGGTGGGATGCTGAAAAGTTGAGCATGGCACATGTTAAATACCTACAATTAATCACGTGTTAAATACCTACAATTAATCTATCACAGCCAGTTTTCTGCATTTTCCAGTGATTAAGCAGCATCTTTGGTGAGCTTCAAGTTTTGAAAATCCCAGCCGTGAGCTCTGCTGTGACCCTGTTGTGGCAAACGGTGAAGGGTATGAGATGTGGAGGACAACTTCACTGTGCAAATTCACATGTTTGCTGTGGGTCCTGGCAGCTGAAGTTATTTTAATAAACTACTTATTAAATGCAGCACAAAGCAGCACTCCCTCATACTGGTATTTTACTCTTTTGTTTTGCTCACCACAGTGTTTTGTTGCTCCCTGTCATCACTTAGCAGGTATAACCCTTCAGATCATCCCACCTCCCCATTGAACTTCGAAAACATCTACTGCAATGGCATGAGAGTAAAAGTCTTGCAGAGCTGAGGGAAACACAGGTTCTGTTGGCAGAGCAAAAGTCTGAAGGAACAATCTGTTCCATCTGCATCTGTGGTAACAGAGGAGTTTGATCATCCTTTGTAATTGTTAGAAACTGGATCTGGCCTGATTGTCTCTTACGAGCTCTGTAGCTCAAATAATTGAGCCTGTTGGAGCATTGACTGGCATTCAGCACTCAATCCTGATTTCTAGGAATAATTTGTTACTCATAACTACTTGATGATTACTGGGAGAAAAATTATGTTCTCTGAAGAAAGGTGACAGATTTCAACACTGCCAGAAATGTTACATTTCCTGTTAGGATTTGGGCTTCAAACCTGTCAGAAATCCTATTTCATTCCGATATATTAAAGGCAAATCTTACCCACATGCTCAAGAGGGACCCTTATCCTGGTAACTGGATCATCCAGCAATACCACTCTGGTACAGTCAAACACCGAGATGAAAGTTGAAATAATTGTAGCCTAAGTGCTTTGGCTTTGGTATTGGTAAAAGCAAGAGGCTGCTGTTAAGCAGTGCTATCTGACTCAGAAAACAGCAAGTAATTCACACTGTGGACGTAGTCATTGTTAACCAAGTCTGCCTTGTCTCTCTCCAGCTTAATCCACTTTTAATGGGAATTCAGCTAAACAAAGAGAGGTTTTCAGGGAGGTGTGCTATCTTTCCTGTGATAAACGGGCAGAAAAAAACTTGTCAGCTATTGGGCACATGGGTTTCCTTCGTGCCTGCTTCTGTGTCTGAAAGTTTGTCTGAATTTTCTAATGCTGGTTTTAGTCTAATTGAAGATATTATCTGTCCTGGTAAACCTTGCCTATCTTGTACCTTTAGCCTTCTTATCTGCAGAACAACTTGCACTTACTAAGAAATATGGGAATCCATACCTGGCATTCCTAAGAATAATAATTGCATTTTCTACGCAAATATATTTTAGGATAAAGGACTTTGCTTGGCCAAAGTCTAGTACGCTCTAGACAAGACTAGCAAATCTGTTGCAGTGGCTTTGTGAAAACATTATTAATCAGCAGTGATTAGCAGTCAGCAAATTATTTCTTCAGATATAAAATCTGGCTTGTAAATGCGCCCAATCACGGCATCTGGGAGCTCTGCTCATGGCGTGCCAACAGGACTGTGCCTGAGTACACACTTTTTGAAGCTTTCTAGAGATCAGCAGCTGTTTAGAACCATGATTTAAAACGCAATTACAGGCTGTGTAAAATTCCTCTTATTTAGCTCAATAACGTGTAATGGGCTCAGCTGGGATTTCTTTTGTTTGTCTGCATTTTTTTTCAATATCATCCTCTTTAGAATACATTTTAATCCATTATCAACAAAGACCCTCCCTCTGAGGAGACAGAGAAGATGCTGGGGGACAGGGAAGGGCTCTATTCACCCACTGAAGCCATGGAAGGTCTCAGAGCTCACAAAGGTGAAAGGAATCTCCAGGCAGGGGCAGGTTTGGTTTGAGACCATGCCCTTATTCATCTAACAGTAGCATGGAGGTGCTCTGCAGAGGGGATGTATCAAAGGAAAAGGTAACTGCCTTTGGTTTAGTCTGGTTTGGCTGGGTAAGACTGTCAGCCTAAAAACTGGCCTTAGATTTGGCAAGGCAGTTCTCAAGGCTACACCCTCATAGTTGTCTCTGGCAGAGAAGTCCAAAAACTTGACTCGTCTCATCCAGCAGAACAAAGACTAAAATCTTCTGTAAATATACCAGGGTGTAAAAGATCAGGAAGGTTTGCAAGGCATTTAAACTTAAGGACCATGGTGACGCAAGTCAAAGAGTACAAATGCGTCATTAAATTACAAGGAGGTTTCTAGGACTTGGGACAGTAAAGAGATGGGGTATGAGTTGCGGAACCCACCTCATTCTAAGTCAGAGCTTGACTGGTTCCTGCAAAGGATCATGCACTATGACATCCTGGAGGGCAGGGGCCCAAGAGGAGTTGGGAAATTCTTTGGAGCCTGGACATCTCACATGAGAGCGGCTGGTATCTGTGTTGGAGTGCTGCTTTATAGCTTCATGTTGAAACCGTGCTAATGTCTCTGTGAAATCAGGGCTGTGAGAAATGAGGCAAAGACAAATGACTTGGATCTGTCTGCTTTTCTCTATTTTGCTTTTTTTTTTTTTTCAATCCCCCATCATGTAGTTTTACAACATGGAAACAACAGAGCGCTCAGCTCTTCACACTACTGTACGTGAGAACTGAAATACAGAAGACCAGAAGTTTCTCACAAGCTATTTATGTTTTGCTGCCCATTCTGCCCAGCGCAGCACTGAAAGAGGCATTTAACGCATCGATGCAACTGCAAGTAGCAGAGAGTACTGGCGCTGTAGGTGGAGAAACCTTCCCTGTTGTCTTTCAAAGCCCTGAGCTGGCGCAGAGACTTCCTTCTCACACCAGCCAATCCACCCAGAAATGGAAATGTCTCAGGGCCACAGACACAGAGTAGGAAAGAGGGTGTTTGAGGGAAATTAAATGCTAAGTAGGCTCAGCTATTTCCTAGGGCTAAACATGGAAAGAGAAATAACAAAGTGGTTTTAATGACTTAACTGAGCAAACATAACAAGAAAGTGATGAAATCTGAGAAAGATAAGAGAATAAATAGAGAGAACTAACAGGAGCTTGCTATGCGAAAGCAGCACTGCGCTAGGGAGTAACCCATTACTCATACTGTCAAAGGTACAGTATGTGATGGGGAGGCCGGGTGTGTAACACCAAGGGGTTTGTTCTGCTACAGTTTGTCTTTTAGAGAAGCAAATAAAAAACTGCGCAAAACTGGAAAAAAAGATTTAAAAAAAAAAAAAAGAAAGTCTGAAGGAAGGTGAAGAGGCCTCTTCCCTCTTTCCTGTAAAAAGAGCTTTGGTTTTTCATTTCAACATTAGTTTTTTAACTTCCACAAAAAAAAAAAAAAAGGGGACTCTTCCAATAGTGTTTCCTGAGGTCCACTGACAGGGCAGCACTCCATGGAAGCAGGGGAAGTTTTTCTAGAAAACGCAGTGGGGCAGTGGGAAGCAGCCCCAGGAACCCCAGCAACCCCAGGAACTGCTGATTTTATTTGTCTCAGGAGTGCTCTTCCCTCAGCCGGGACAGAGAAATGCTCCATTTCTGCACATGACTGCTGATGACATCTTTATTCCCCATCACAGCAAGATGGAGAGCCAGGCTGGAGTAAAGGGCTCTGCCTTGGGCTGTGCTCTAGAGCCCTGGGGATTCTGAGAGACTTCAAGGTCTTTCTTTTACAGGTGCATAAGGGACTTGCTGTGATGTACAGCTCTCCAACAGAAAATTACTCTCCATTTAGCTCTAGGCAATTCATGGATGATTGAAAGCATCTAAGGTATAGGCACATTCCACCAGAAAGTAATTTAACTCTTTTAATAAAAGTTTCCTGCTTATATGGTGAGAGAAACCAGCTAGGATTCTACACCTGACCAATCATCTATTTCTGGACAGCAATACCTTCTTAACTGTCCTTTGATATATTGCTGTTTCATTGTCAAGATAAAACTTACATAACACAAAGTAAAGCACGGGGAAAAAAAAGGAGGTCCCTATTTGACAATTTTATACAGAGTAAAGGATGACACAGCTTCACCAGAGCTCTGCTTTCTGCATGCCACAGGGAAGAATTTCAACATGACAGGAATGATGGAGAGGTCACTGTGGAGATTTATACTCCCAGAAAGTGCAGAGTGCAGAAGGCAAACCAGGTGAAATCTGTGTTGAGGCAAAACAGTTCTTCTGTTCCTTGAAAAATGTACCGTAGACACAGGTTTCATTTGGAGAAGGGAGATGCATACTCCCCCTTCCCTCCCTCACCACAAGATGACCATCAGAACTCAACTGGTCCAATTTCATCCTTCCAAATCTTTCTATGATGTTTCTTAGCATCTTCATTACTCCCACTGTCTGCACAGTGGTCAGCAGTTGCTCCCTGGCCTGTGCTGCATTTCTAGTTCTTATCTCTGCACGCCTCTAGAAGAACCTGTTGGTGTGTCAGCTCTGCTGTCTGGGGTAAAGAGAGCTGGCCAGGACTCCTGTGGCCTTCCCTGTGCTTGTGTGGGAGCTCTGCAGGGTCTGTCCATCCTCCTTGGAGTACTCAAGCAGCACAAAGCAGGCAAACCATGCAGAGCAATGGTGGCAACGTTGGGCATCTGGCAGTTTGACAGGCAGAAGACGATGACTTTCAAGACTGGGTCAAACTGGGCCTTGCATAACTTAGTCTGGTGGGACGTGTCCCTGCCCATGGCAGGCAGGTTGTAGATAGGTGACCTTTAAGGTCCCTTCCAATCCAAGCCATTCTATGATTCCGTGACATCGTGTGATTTTAGCACCTTTGCCTATGCACTGCTTTTTAAATGTGCACGAATTGCCTTCTCCCACTCTTCAGGGAGACCTGGAGACAGTCTGAAGCTAAATGGCCTAGAAGGGAGGAGAGAAAAAAAGGAAAGAAAAAGCATCTCCCAGCAGAAGAAGAGAGGAAGACTCTGAAGCCAAAGAGAAAAGGCTGTGGGGATTGAAGTGAGAAGTGGGAAGGGAGAAAGGGATGAGGAAGGAGACACTGACAAGCTGTGGGAACTCTGGGAAGTGTAAATTCACTTCTTTAAAGGCTTTCATTCATGGAGTGAGATTAATCAGCCTAGGGGCTGTGGCTCAGTGGGGATGTGGACACATTGCTTCCAAGAGACCAAGACACAAGAGATCACTGAGGTGCTCAGAAAAAATGGTGGTGGCATTTGCAGTGCACAGTCAAGGGGACTGTTGATACCAAAGGGGTTGATATGACCTGATGATATTGTCGAGACCCTACTACCAGTAGAACTTCCTTTGTAGCCTCAGTTTCTACTGCCAGACAAGGGAATTTGGTCTTAAAAAACGCATTTTAAAGATGCTAAACATTTTTGTGCATGTCTTTGCCACAGATGGATAAAGAAATACTTCCCCTGAAGTGACTCCTTTCTAAAGCTTCTGTTATATAGACAGTAGCATTAAAAACAACATTCTATTGCCCCCAGGGCCTCCACAGTCAGCAACGAATAGCTCCTTCAAAAGGTGTTAACGATCCCAAGAATCAGAGATGGGCTAGCCCCAGTTTAGGACTGCAAAACACAACTGAGGCAATGTCCGACCTAAAGGGATGCCTACAACAGGGAAAAATGAACACATGTCTAGGAGAATGTCACTTATTTAACCTGTCTGAATCCTTACTGCACTAACAAACTGCAGCATGGCTCAGGGAGGTGGAGGTAATGCAATACATTTAGACTTTCTAAAGGTCTTCAATAGGTGCCCAGCCAGGTGGTCAGAAATGCTGGATAACCACAGGCTGAAGAAGGAAGACCCATCAAGCGTGTACATTGTTGTGAGGCAAAGGGGAGAAAAAATCTGGTTTCCTTTACATGCCCCAAAGGACCCAAAGGACCTCAGATTTCACTGCTTGGCTCTTCCAGACATGCAAACTGTATTACAAAAGAGTCATTGCTCTGTTGACTTCTGTTTCCATTTTGAGTTCTGGTTCTGTTGAAGTCCTTGTGCATCTGGTCTTGTCTGCTCCCTTCCTTCCCACAGTTGATAGGACAAGGGCCACAGGAAGAAGTGAAGAATAAGTTGATATAATGAACTTCAGTTGAGTCTTAATTTTGCAAATATTTCTATGTTTTACTTCAGTAGAATTATTTATATGCATAAACTCATAAGACAAGAATTGGGTCAGAGTGATGGTCCATCTGCCTAGGGCTCTGTCTCTGGCAGCAGACACAGAGTTGCTATTTAAGGACATGGCTGCTTTCTGCTGTCCGTTCGCCTTGTATTCACCCAGCATCTCTAGCTGCTGGATTAGAAATACCTGACAGGACATCCTTGCCTTGTCCCTTTAAATATGTGTTTATGGTCTTGCTGCCCACAAACATATCTAATGCTTTTCTGAGCCTGCTGACGTGGTCTGCCTGCACAGCCTCCGGTGACAGCAGGCTCCAGCAGTTTGATCTCCACCAGGTCAAGAAGTGCTTTCTGTTACAGTGGACACCACTCCTTTACCAGTTCCAATGGTGTCACCTACTTCTTGTCCTGTAGGAATTGTTCAACAACCCAGGACAAACATTATTGTTAATCTTCACAGAGCTGAGCCCTGTAAACCTTTTCACACAAATGTCTCCTCTTCACACGTGTTTATGAAGTAACAAGCAATAAGATGCTCTGGGTTCCGGGAAGATGGCAGTGATGTGATATATTTAATCTAGGGGATTTTTGGAGAACAGTTTATATTTTTCTATACATTCATTTGAAATGGCAAAGCAGTCCATGAGCTTTATATGCTTTTATAATCCCTCTGCCATGATTGCAATGTGTGTTCTATGGCTGAAATATGAAATCTGGCTTTCTTTACTAGTATTCATATTGCATAGAGTGCATCTGCACTCTGGCTGTCAGAAGCACAGGAGACGGATCTCTCATGAAATGTATCTTGCATAAGCACATAATTTCTTCTCAAAAAGTTTTTTTTTTTTTTATGAATCAGGATACCATACGTGAGTCTCCATGACTTACACTGCAGAAGCACCAAGGAATCAGACAGGTACCAGGACCAAGTCTGGTCCACTTGGGACTGCCAAGACAGAGCAGACCCACAGAGCAGAAAGGTAGCTCATCCCAAGAAAGTAGACCAAAAGGTAGATCACACTTTCCAGGCATGACCTGATCCAGCTCCAGCTCACAGCTCTAAATTATCTTTCCCTACTTATTGCAAAGTTGCTAGAAGTTCATGGTTTTCATGGACATCTCCAACCCAGAATTCCTTTGCTCCAGAATGAAATCCCCAAGGGAGAGAATAGTCACATTAGAAGCAACTTTTCTGCTTGCAAATTTTCTTTACCATGTGCATGGTCTACCTGGAAGTAAATCCACACAATTACTTTGACAAGAATGACTTTAGTACGTCAGGTCCACTTCCCATAACCGTGCCATAGTATCCCTTTCAAAAATAGGTCCATGTGAATATCTAGTTTGGTTCTTCTCCATGAGAAAGTTGAAGTAAGTAACCAAGGCTATCGAGCCCATTAAATGAACTTCACCCAGCTAGAGTGTGAATCCCAGAGAAAAACTCTGGTGGTGACTTTAGCAGAATACCTGGTGACAGACAGAAGAATCGGTGAAGGTAGGAATTAGACAGCTTAGTGTATAGCAGTGAAGAGAAGTCATCAAGGGTGACAGTCTCTTAAAATCTGCTGGACCATGAGCCTGAAAATACTGTGCTGCTGTTATCTGATTGTCCTCATTCTTCCATTCAGCATTAATCATCTCAACTCTAAACAAATGAAACAGATGTAGAAAATGTCCACTGAGGGGTGAGATTGGCAGAGGAACCACAGCTGGAGGGAGAACAGCTGTCTGTGCAAGGAGACGCTTCAAAGCCTGGGACTTGGTAGAATTAGGTTGATGGTTGGACTCAATGTCTTTTCCAACTTAAACGATTCTATGTTTCTATGATCACCTAGGGATCCTATGATCACCTAGGGATCCCAGGTCATCACATCTCCAGCAAGTTCAGGTGGAAACAGACATCCAGCCTGGTTAGTACTCTCCATGAACATCACAAGCACCCTGGAGCAGCACAGGGGAGACCCTTTCCTCAGTTATCTCTTCTCAGATTGATGATGTCACTGGACTAAGCCAACCTCTCCCCATCCATTAAATGCATTTTGATACTGTCATTAGGATGAGCTTAGTATTTCCATCCTTCCTGTGCAAGAAAATGAAATCCCTCCTGTATTTACACAGGGGATGTTAAAATGTACAGTTAAAATAACTACCCAAGGGACAGACCAGAACATACAGATCACAAGATAGCTCCTACCATGCAATTAAGTGAGAAGGGTCAGAGCTGTGTCTCTGATTAGCTGTTTGTGGGATAGAACAGTCAAAGAACAATGGCTGGTTTCGACCTAGCTTGAAAGTCCTAATGAACATACAACTCCAAGTAAATCACTTTTCCATAGAGAAATAACATTTCCATCCGATATGGTTGGGATCCAGCTAAACCCTACTCCCATTGAGACAAGTGGCTGATAGGAGGTTTGAAAAAAGTCAAGATTTCTTTAGCATAAGTGGGCCCTTAGTAAGGCTTCTGCAGGCCATGAGTCATTGCTACCACACTACTACTATTATTATTAATAGTGTTATTATACTATTACTATCATTGTTAAGAATACACAAAGCAAGTCATGAGCTGGAAGCTCCTGGTCAGGAGTGTGTCCCTAGTTCACAAGGTAAGGCTGAGTTTGTTGCTGTGTTTTCCTTTAGATGTGCACAGTCACTGAGAGGTGCCTGGCTCCATCTGTGAGACAAGAACAGAACGGGTCTTCCACTCTGAGAGCTGGTCATGCTCTCTACAGGCAGCAAATTACACAGTAATTCGTCTTTGAATTACTCAGTAATTTGGAAGGTAATTAGCAGGTAACCTGCAACAGCCTGCCCTAGATAGTGCATGGACAGTATTTGTAGGACATTTGCAATGTAATTAAAGAGCAGGTAGCTAGCTGGATGTGCTCTGGGAATTACAAGGATACCTGAAGTTTGACTAAGAGGAACACAGAATTAATGCTTAGTGTATTTAAAAAGAACATTTATATGTGTCATCTTCCTTGACTTCAGGCCAAACCCAAACCATTTCCAGTCTTCTCTCTGAAGCTGCCTGAGTGAAAACTACATTTCTATCAACTGTACCTTTGAGACATGAAACTTTCCTTAAAAGGCTTGTTGAAGTGAGCCACAGAGGGAATCACCTCAGCACTACCTACCTCTCATTACCAGGGAGCTACCTGCCTCCACCTCAGTGCACACAAGCTGAATTTATGGAAAATATCACAGCTCCCGCAGAGTAATTTCTGTGAGACCTTCAGCTGAAATCTTTGTTTCATATTTTACAAGCTCTGAAAAGCCAGTCGTGACTTCACACCTTACCCTGACTCACATCTTTGGCTGAGTACTGACCTTCCTGCCTACTTGTTAGAATCTCCAGTGGAGAGACCCTTGTGACAGCCCCCAGACATTGCCCTTCCAAAACCTCCTTGCCTGCAATGCTGATAAACAGTCCCGCACAGATTTCTTGTTAGTGTGGTAAGAAATCAAGGAGCACTGGAACGAGCTGAACTGTCTCCTGGCATCCCTGTGCTCTTTACCAGCCCAGGTTCATCTGTTGTCACTCTTTCCTATGTCAGCTGTAAATAACGTGGGGCAAGGACCAGCCTGGTGGTCTGTAGCTTTACAGCACTGAGCACATGGAGGTCCTTGCTCATGCTACAGCTCACGTGTGCTCTGACTATACTAAATAGCACTTAATAGACAGAAACACATTACCTAAATTTAACAGCCTGAACTAGGAAGACTTAAGGACTCTCTTTATGCAAGGGAAACTATACAAATGATCTACTATAAAAAAAGTACCAGCAGCCTCTTATCTATGTGCTGATTCAGGAAAGGCCACACATGCTTTAGTCATGACGACTTTGACAAATGACTTGGATGGGAACATTTTCCTGAGTAAGACTTTGATCTGGAACCACACAGAGCAGCACGCAGTCGCCCATGACATCTTTTTAAAGGTGAACTTCACAAGAGTATCGTGCTAGTTCAGTTCTCACCACGCCAGCTGACAGGACATGGCCTCTTCCATAGAAAGGGCCATCCTGTGATGTTCCCTTAGTAATAAAATAGGAGCAGGAGATCCGCAGTCAGTGGGATGTTTCTCACAAGGCAATGTATCAGGCATGGAGATCCTTATTAAATACACCAATACACCAGCAAGGTGCTTCCCAGACTTTCTGTGAGAAGGTATCTGCTCCAAGGAGTTTACAATCCACTTAGCCCATGGCAGGCAAGCAGCAGAGCATTAGTTAGGCACTGGGGACAACATGAGGATGGTCAGGGACAGCTGACTGACATGAGGCAAGCCCCTGTCTCCATTTAGCTTCCAAATCTATACGAGGGAGAAGGGAGGTGGTGTCTCCCACCAGGACTGACTGAACACAGTGTGCAGCACAAGAAGGCTGTGCTCTGAGCTGGGAACTCCAGATTTGGCCATCACAGAAATAATACAGTGTAGGAGCAAGAAAGGTATTGATGAAGTTTACTGTCAGAAGCAAGGTCTCCAGGTATTTAGTCCTTGTTTTGCTCTGTGCATTGTGTGCTTGTTTGTGCCTCTTCCTCTTGCTTGGGTGTTTTCTACTTTATTAATAGAAATACTACAGAATAAAACCTTTTATATTCATAGATAAGACCCTCAAGACGTCTTTCTGTCATTAGTAGTCACCATGCTTCGTTTTCACTGTTTCCTAACCAAATGATGCAGTGCCAAACTCTTCTTCCATGGCCACATGTCAGTCAAACCTCAGCATCATTACAGCATGATCTTCTACTAGCAAATAATAAGATTTCAGTGACATTTGAGTAAGTTCACAAGCCAAGTATTTCTCTGGGGGTCATTGATCCAGTTTCTTCTTTTCTTTTTTTTTTTTTTTTTTTTTTTTTTTTTTTTTTTTTTCTTTTTTTTTTTTTTCCTGAAGTTTTAGTGTGTTTTGGATTTTCAACACGCTCATAAGGAATTTTCTTCTCTTAGAATCCCACCACTCGGCTAATCAATGCTAATCAATCAAATTCTGCAACATAAGACCAACTTAAAAATAATAAACCCAACAAATTACTGAGCTGAAGGTATGAACGCAAAGGAAGCTTTTCAAGCACTCTAATTGTTTGGTAAACTCAGCTGTTCATTTAGTTGAAAGGGTAAAAATAAAGGTTATGATTTTTGGAATATGAAATATCTGAATTTGAAAAAAAACCAATAGTGTCCAAACTCTACTAAAATTTGTTTAATGCAGTTTTATGTCCTTCCCTCCAAAGTGCAGCTTCAGAAGTGACCAGAGACTATGTGGAACAATTTATTATGATCTGATGTTTTCTCGCATTCTTCAGTTCACTGGCTAAAAACTCCCAAAGGAAATGAGGTGCCTTGGGCAAAAATTCAGAATACTTTTTCAGTGGAGAAGGCTTCAGTAAGGGACAGGCCCCAGCAACATGCAGCTCCAGCACATTCACCTCCCACTTTCCATAGCTGTCTCACCTGCCCCTCAGGCCCATTTTCACAGGGGGAAAAGATGAGCTGAGCAAGGGCTGGGATTTCTCAGTTTTCCGTTACCTCACTGCAGGGGAGAAATTACTCCCAAAGCAGAGCTGCGCAGAACAAGGAATTTTCCACCTCTTATTTTGAATGAATGATTTTTTTGTTTTGTTGGAAATCTCTCATGGAATTTCTTCATTCTGTGCCCTGAATTGGGTATTTTCCGGTTATTGTCTCTTATCTCAATCCCAGAAGTATGACCAGAAATAAAAATATCTGAAACAGAGGGGGGGGGTTTGATTCTTTACCTTGAAAATGCTTCGGCTAGGCATTTCAGCTAGGTCTGCTACGAGGCCGTGAGCTTTTCCTGGCAATAGACCTGGCCCATTTGCCAAAGGCATCCTGTTAAGCTACAAACTGGTAATAGTGGATTCACTGTATTTGGCTAAAGGTGAGTACATTTGCTCAGTGAAAGGCATGTGGCATCCCCAGCCCTTTCACCCTTCCCCTCTCTTTTGCCCTTCATCTTTCCTCTGTTTTCCCAGTGCACTGGAGTACACATTGAGTTGGAAGGGTTGTTCTGGAGAATAGTGGCTTTTGATTTCAAAATCAAAAGTATCAACAAGCACAGTAGCAACTTGATTTGTGACAGCAAAACGAGAGCAGCCTTCAGGGAGACAAGGACTTTTTCCCTGCAGACAGCCTTGGAAGGCAAGAGAGAGCTCTGCATCCTCCCCTTCTGCATATGCTTTCTGTGCTCCTTTAAGGTTATGACCATTCTGTTAGACCTTTTCAGGTCTAACTAGGCCTGTATTCATCCCAGTAAGCAAAGATTACCCTGCTAAAAATGATGGTAACAGCCTTTGCCTTGCAGAGTGAGGCCAAGAGATCTGTGATGCTAATTTATTGTCATTTGAGTTCTGCAAATCCAAAAAGATTTGTGAGTCCTATTGATTGGGAAGGAAGGGCTGATGTTGCTTCCAGATGTGGACTCCACTCTGATTCTTTCAGATCCGATCAGATCAGGAAAAGACATAGAGAGCAAGAGGCATGGTGTTATTTTACAATAAGGGTGCAAGTGGCCTGGGCACAGCGTCATTCTGTTAATAACAATAAAGGTGAGAGATCTAAGCTGGGACTTCAAGGCCTTTGGCAAAAAGCACTTGTAGCTCTTCTGTACCATCGCCCAGATGACTTGCCCTTGTCCCATACCCTGCTGTGGTTCCTGGTGGTCCCGGACAGCAAGCCTGGGTTGTCAGACAGCATCTCAATCCAGCTGGGGATCAGTTTTTCCTAACCTAGAACATATTTCTGCACAGCAGGGGTTTTCTTGAGCCTCTTGAGCTCAGCAGCAATTTCCTTATTGTAGCATCTTTTGAATTCACTCCATGAACGAGTACATGTGGCACCTACCTGAAATGCCATCATAGCTGCAGTGCAGTGCAGGGATATCACAGATGCTCAGCTCCATCCGACCTGGTTCCCCACCCTGACCAGATTAGGGCAGTGAGGGCAGTGGAGGAGGAGTTGTGCCCTCCATGAGGACATGCTCTGTGGACACACCAGACACACAACTTCCACATGGCTTCCAAGCTTTCTGCAGGATGAGGTTTGTGAGATGCTTTGCACTTGACTCTTTTGCTTTCCAGAAAATTTAGAGATGAAAAAAATACTGCTTTGTTACTGCACCTCCAGTCTGCTCTGGAAGGACAGAGCAAAGGTAGTTCTGACAGAGCAGACATATTTGGCCACTGGTTTCCCTGCTAAAGCTGAGGTTCAGAAGTGATGCTTGCAATGCCTTGACAGGCACAGAGGAACAAAGACTGAAAGCTACCAAAAGAGCTGTCAAGGTCTAGGGTCAGGGCTAAGCCTATAACAGACGCCCTCTGTTGACCTGTCTCCCCTCCCAAAGGGGAAGACAAAGAGAATAAGGGAGAGACTTACTGATTAGAAATAAAGCTAAAACAGTTTTGATGGAAATAATGATAATAAAACGGAATATGTACAAATAAGTAAAAAACCAGTACCAAACCCAACCCCCCCGATGGCAATTATGTCACTGTCACCACTGATGCTGTGGAATTCCCACACTGGACTCAGCAGCAGATGGAAACCATATTCAGGAGATGGATTTTGGAACTGGATTCAGGAACAGGTAGACTGGGATTGAAGGCAGAACGGATGGAGTCTTCCTCCTTGTATTCTGGCTTTTGAAGAAGAGGCTTGACCCTTGTGATCCCTCGGCTTTATACTGCATATGATGTATATGGGATGGAACCCCTCACTGGTCAGTTCAGGGTCACCTGTCCTGGCTGCTCCTCCCCACAGGTGCCACCTCTTTCTTATTGCAGCCCCCACTGTGGTGAACAAGATTTCGCAGTGACCTTGCTCTGCACACACCAGACCTTGGTAGTAACTCTAAACATGGAGCATTATCACTGCTGGAAGCAGACACCATCTGTGAAAATCTGCCATGAACTTCAGACAGTGCAGTTAGAAGAGACTGAGATGAAAAGTAAAATCACTGAGCAGAATTAGTTCTCTTCCAACTCAAACCAGGACAATACCTGAACAGAAGAAACCACACACCTCTGGTGTTTGTCTGGGAGTTTTCTTGGAGCATGTGGGAAAGTACTACTGGTCAGGCTCGTCATCTGGAGATGAGATGTTCAGTGAGACTCTGCCCATCATGACAGGTGAGTCTTGAGATTCCCTGGGCTGTGGATTTTGCTCTTGTGTTTGCTTTCTGCACAGCCTGGACTGCTGGTCGAGCTGGTCCAGCCACCTGTGTGCTAAATACTTTTTTGTACTTTTGTCCTCCCCTGGAAGTTGTTACTTCTTCCTAGGGAGCCAGAACCTCTGCACACATCCTCAGACTGGGAATGTTAATGTTTGTCACGGTGTGAAGTGTTTTGCCAGCTCCATCCAAAGCTGGAAAATTCCCATGGCAGACATTTTTATCATCTGTGTTTGCAGATACTGGGAGACATTTTTCTGCATGTGTATTGAGAGCTGGGGAGCCCTGGTGCCTTATCAGGCATGTCCAGGCACTGAAAAAAACAATCCCATCTCTGATGCAGGCTTCCCTGCTTTAGGAAGAAGACACCTTTGCAAGGTGCATAGCAACTGGCATACAGCCCATCATATGCCATAGGGGCCTTGGCAGAGATGTCCCTGTCACCAAAGAGTGTGAACAGCTATGGGAAATGACTTTTAGAATATTTCCCAAAAAAGAAATATCATCCAAGGCATCCTGGCATGGTGCTTACAAGTAGATTTTCTTGATTGCTGGCCAAATCTTAGTTCAGATCCTCTTCATTTATATGCAGTATTTGATCAAGTAGCTTTGACTAAAGTTAATGGTACTTTCGCCTTAATTAAAACCTAAATGAGAACTCCAACTGGTCTTGTTTTAGTTAATCGGCACTTAGGGCCATGGCTTTGTACAGTGCTTTACAATGAAGTTGCAAAATCCCTGCTGGGAGCTCGCGAGTGGAGAGAGCTGTGAAGAAGGAGGGGATGATGGAGGGACAGGAGAACAGAGGGACAAATAATACCCAATCTGATACCCAGTCTGGGTGAATTTTTCAAGTTGCTGGGAGCATCTGCATATCGTCCACTATGGTCAAGGCAAGGTGAATCCTAAACTGTTCCTGAGGGATCCACATGTTCCTGACCCAGAGCATTTTGGGTAAATTTAATGTCAGACTCTATCCTACTTTATGACATCTATGTCCCACCTGAAATAAGCACACAGCCAAATGGGTTTCTGACTTCCAGGTGATATAAACGGCAGGTTTCTACAGACACAGGCCTGCCTTGGGAGTGTCCATTGCTTCTCGTTCTCAGTGGACTTCCTCGCCACCCGGCTGGGGTGCATACGGGGCCAGGGTTGCACCCTGAGAACCAGGGCTGGAAAGCTGAAGGCAGAGGCCACGGAGCAAGGCTGCCCTTTGGGTCAGTGAACAGAAACAGGCTTTGTAAGAGCACAGTCGAGCTTATTGTGGGAGGATCAGGACCATGGTCTGGAGATACCAGATATGCCCATGTGGCTCTTGCTGGTTAAATGATAAAATAAAATCTAATGCAGGAGGAAATACAAACACTCCAGGTAGTTGTTGCTGCTCCCTTTCACAAAGGGGCACTTGAGGATTTCTGGGTGAAGTCATTTGCTTGGCCCCTGGCAGAAGGGAGCACAGCCAGGAGCTGTTTGCTTGGCCTCAAGCTCCCCCTTGCACTAGCCAGGGCTCTCACTGCAACAGGAAGAACCAGTGATAACACATCTTGAGCTCAGCACACTCAGAGCCCAGATCTTTGGTACGTTGCATCAGAAATCCAATGTTTACAAATGTCTCCACCCCAGATGCAGCGTTGGGTTACACAGATGATGCCAACAGCTCCGGGACATCCGACTTCCCTCTGCACAGATCTGGGCTTCCCGCAGGATTCCAGCCTGCTCATTCAGGCTCTTTCAGGTGGCAAACCTGGTTCAGTGAAAGAGAGTGGAGGTGAAGATGCAGTTCTGATCTTGACATGCACTTATCAGTTTTGTGCAGCACAAAGACTCATTGACCCACATTAAATGGGTCTCATGGCATAGAAAACCTCACCTCTCCACTGGCATCATTCAACACTTTCTGATCCCATTCTGCTTCTGCTGACCACCCCCCTGACAAGGAAGCTAGCTCAGCAGTCAGACCTTTGTCTCTGAAGAGCATCAGTTCTCAGGCAGGCTGGGGCTAGAAGAAGGCCATAAATGGAGCTGGCATTTGGAAAGGTCAGAAGCAGCTTAGCAAACAAAAGTAATTGCTAGGAGAAATCAGGAAAGGAAAGCAAGTGTCTTTGCGACTGTCAGCTGCTGTGTGTAATGGTGGCAATGACATCTGAAAGCTGAGCCCAGGGAGGCAGCCAGGGTGAAATTCAGTCATGCTACGGGGAAATGCCTCATGCTCCTCCTTAGGAGATGTTATCTAGGCTGAGAAGAGACATCCAAAACCCATTAGGTAAGGTTTCTGCTTGTTTCCCCATACAGCTCTGACATGACACATTGACTCAGGATTAACGCTTTGAGAAATGTTCTGTCAGTGCTGTGGGGCATCCCCAAAACTGGCCACAGTCCAGACACCTCAAGGACTTCATTTCACCAGCCTTGTGTCCCTTCTGTCTACAGCAGCTGGCTCCCACCATGAGCCTCAATTCACTTAGTTTTTGGTGAGTTCCACTCAACATGAAGGATTTATGCTTTCTGACTTCCTTGCTGGGAAGGTCCGTCCCATTTCTGTGCCTCAGTTTTCCCCAATTGTGAACAGTGAAGAGCCCAGCAGTTGTGGGTCGCTTGGTTCGCAATGATCTATAAATTCTCCTCTAGGCCTTTGTTTCATTCTCCCTTCACCACTGAAAACTGAAGTAATTTGGCCTGAATACAAATAATTGCTCCATGTGTATGAACAGCCCCCAGTTCTTGTTGCAGTCCTGTAGGTCTTTTTTTTTTTCTTCTTTTCTTTTTTTTTTTTTCCATTCTGGTGCCAGAGAAAGCAGGAAAGATTGAAATATGCTGTGAAAGATAAGAAAGAAAAAAAAATTACTATCTGCTAAGTTTTTGATGGAAAAAGCTTGACTTGTCCAAACAGCAGAATCCTGAATCACCCTACTTTGGGAGGGCATGGTGTCTGGGTAAGGATGGAGAAGTGTGTGCAAGATGTTTGTTCTCTGGACCGCCCACCCAAAGACAGAGATTTGCTATGGGGTGACATTGTCTCAGGACTTGGTGCCTACATCAGGCAAGATTGCTGGGAGTCGTTGCACAGTGCCAAAGAGCTGGGATCATCCATCCTGTTGTCCATCAAGCTGAGCATGCACAGGAACGTAGGAATGGGCACAGCTAGCAGACCTACTGTTTAAATTTGAGAGCAGAAACATCCTGCTCATGACCCTGCACAGCCTGGTACATGGTTCCTGAGAGAGAGGAATGTGGTTTGGGGTCCTTCCTCTTCCCTGGTGACTGAGCATGACACATCACCCACTCTCTATCTCTGTCTCTTTACACATCACTCCCAGGCCGGGGCAAATTCTTATGCAAGGATTGGTGCTATGTTTGGCTGTGCTGCTGATCCTCCCTAGCAGTCAAAAATCAGTTATCCTGGTGGCCTTTCATTCTGTCCTCAGAAAGTCAAAAGTAGCTGCTTTGAGTCACTTTTCCCTGTCCTAAAAATGCCTGGGAAAAAAATGATACCTGCAAGAAGACTTAGCAGAGCTCTCCACAAAGAGCAGGAGCCATGAACAGGCACAGACAGTGACAAGCCTCTTGCAAGGACAAATGACAGTTAAAATCTGATCGATGGTTTAGAGCACGCTGCTGCTTGTGAGGGCATGTGTATGTACATGTGTATGACCTGGGGGTTTCTGTCATCTTTCTCCTCTGTCACAGTATGGTGTTTTAATCCATGTGGTTAAATGAGTTTCGAGATTGCTAAAGGCTCTCTGCACCAATCGAAAGAAAGGAATGGATATGAAATCCTGCCCCGGGGTGAGAATTACATCCCTGCTTTTGTACAATGTATAATTAACCAGTGGAACTCATTTCTGTGATACATTATTGAGGCAAATCACTGTAGTAAGCTTCAAATAATGATTAGACAGTAGTGGGGAATGGAAAGTTTCACAGAGCAGTAATGTCTCAGTTCCTGCTGCTTGAGTAAAACAGAGTCCATCTCCCTTGCATCAGGGCAGACAGAAAAAAAAGAAACTTCAATGCATCTTTGCCCTGAGAAACCATTGCACAGGTGACTTGCAAGCTGTGCAGAGCCGCAGCTGAGCCTCCTGCTTCTTCAGACATCAGGACCGGTGCAGGGAGGAGATGATGCTCTGGGCAGAGGAAGTACAGTAACCAGGGAGGCAAATCAGTGTAGCAGACCTGGATCCTCAGGCACATTAGGGAGCGTGTCCATCCCATCTAATGCTAGGCATCACTGGGGCATGTCCCATGACCGGCATGGCAGGTGCTTTAGGCAAGTCTCAGAGACTGAAAGCATGTAGTGAGTGCTCCATCCCTGCACCGTGGAGGTATCTTGGGCACACCAGGGCTTCTCAAATGATACAGCTCATTTCAGCTGAGGCAAATGAATGGACAATAATGTGTCATGTGTAGAGACAAATGCATGGAGGTGTTTTAATTGCAGCTGCCACCAATCCTCAACAGCAAGATATTTAGGGAGTGGAAAAAGCCTCTCAGTGCCCATCCTCTTGTACTATAAGAAACAGAGCTGCTCCTATCTCACTTTTCCCACAAAAGCTCATAGACTGTGTCGTTTCCAAGCTGAGGTATCCTGGCTGTTTGGGGCACACTTTATTGAACATTTCAAGTTGTCAGGAGCCAGCTCTATGGCTGACAGAAGTAAGCAGACCCTGTCCTACATCTCTAACTTCAGAGCAGTCTCCCCCTGTGCCAGCACATATGTTCATGTCATATTTTGAACTGGATTGGGACGGGAACCCAAACATTCTATTTGACTAAAACTGAGCTGATGCTTTCAGTGAATGCCTGAAGCAATAATTTCCCATAGAGACAAATGACTCATTAAGGTCTATTTTGGGGGGTAACAGTTGGGGTCCCTCAATTTACATGTACCAGAAGGGTTTTTTCCCTCCCACAGACATTACTTTGCATTTGCTGATGTTGCATTTCACCAGTCAACCATGAAATCCCTTTGGACTTGTCAAACATCTGTATTCATCTTACCCCAGCACAGATTCTTGCAGGATCCTACCAGTGATATTCCATCACAAATATCTTCCATCTCTTTGTAGGTTTTTTTTCTTGCTCTTTAACCTCTTGCTAATCCTGGAGCAGACCTTTCTTCTCACCTCGGGGCAGGTTAAATTTTTTAAGAGCCTTCTATGAGAAACCCTCCCAAAAGACTGTTTTAGGAATCCAGATGCGTTATCTTGACTGGATCACCAGCCCAGAGACTGAGTGATTACTTCAGAGAGCTCTAGTATATCTGGGAGGCACGACTTCAAGTTGTGAAAGCTGTGTGGTTTCCTCCCCAGTGCATAATATCGATCTGAGTATGCCTGCATCTTTTCAGTTTCTATCAGCTTTTTGATTAAAAAATCAGACACGTGGGTCTGTAGTTTCCTAGAAAAGCTCTGTAGCCTTTTTACAAGATAATGTTGCATCTTATAATTCTTTTGCTAATGGGGTTAATTTTACTGTTGGATTGTGCATTTCAGGAGGTGTTCATCAATTTTAATATTTGAGGTGCTTCAAAACTTTTAAGTTAGTTTCATGTTCTGGCAAATGGCTTTTGATCATTTAATCCATACCACTGACAAATTAGGTTAAAACCATTCTTTACATTCATATTTTATAAAGGAATGCCAGGTTGTATCCACAGCCTTGAGCCTCAACAAACTAAATAAACAACAACGCAAATAATTAATGTATTAACGTGTCTTCCCTGAGAAGCCCTTTTCTGCTTAAACTACTGTTCTGAGTTAGAACTGAACTAATTCTTACTTAAACCGACTGACAGGCAGACTCCCTGCTTCTGATTTATCGGAAAATGGTTTTATTAGTGGGCTTTATACCCTTAGTGAGTTGTTTTTCAAGAGATCATTTGCCTTCTTTTACCAGTTTTACATCTAGCTCATCAAATCTTGTGATATTGCATGTTTTCCTCACAGAGGCATGAATTCCACTATTGACAGATTTTTTTTTCTTTCTAATAGCCTCCTTGACTCTGTTCTTCAACTAAGCAGACTTCCTGTTTGTGTGTGTGGTATTTCAGCATCCTTTTTAATAGTGATATCTATTTACTTTCAAGAGATTTATGATGTCTTTAAACAGCATTGCTTGTCTGCAAATATTTTACTCTTCTAGCTTCACATTTTACTTCCCTCTGAACTGGCATCCACATCCTTCTGTATCACTGTTTTTGAAGTTAAATGATATAGTATGTCTTATCCCTACTCCTCTTGTAGTAGTTCAAGGAGTGTAAAAAGTTAAGATCAGATGGTAAGGACTCCTCTGTGACTCACATGTTAGTATAAAGCTGCTCAGATCTGTACAGCTTACCCTTCTGGTTCAGACCTGGGGACTAAACTGATGTAAATCAGATAAATGGATTTCAGGTAGCCTGTGGCTGCTGCATTGGTGTACCTAAATGTTTTGAAATGCAGCATGCTTATTTCAAATGGTGTGAACCTGTACATGGATGAGGACTTGAAGAGTAAGTGCCATACATACCAGTGTTTCTTAAAAAGCCTAAACAGTATGTACCACTGTGGCACTTCAGACCATGGTTTCATGGTCCTGATATTTAGTAGATGGACTTGATGATCTTGAAGATCGTTTCCAACCTTAATGATTCTATGAATATATTATTCTACCATGATGAGACTTAAATATCCATGCAGATTTTTGCCTTGTGCTGGAAAGGTAAGCCCTGTGAATTTGCCTGTGTGCAAGTGTGTGTCTGTGCACAGTCCCCGAAAGCTTATTTACCCTTAGCCAACAGCTGACTAATTGATGGTTAGGTATATCTGCCTCTGCCCTAGTTGGCAGGCTCATGGCACGTCCTTTGCTTTTCCTTTTTAAGATCATAAATCATGTTTCCAAATGGAACCTCTCTTAAGGAAACAATTGAGAATCAAGGCTGTTGTGCCAGAAATCACACAGCCCTTGGAACTGATGGATGTGCACAAAACACCATCCACACTTGAGCTGTGGGTGTCTCTGAGCGTTCCCTCCTGGAGCAGATTCAGAGCCCTTGTTGTCCAGAGGCCAAAGGCCCCCCAGCAGAGAGGGGGGCAAAGCGTGTGACAAAGGACAGCGGGGTCAGGAGGAGGGCTAGAGGAGCTGGCAGAGAGGGATTCGGCACAGCAGCTACAGAAACTCATCAGGTTGTGCTGCTGCTGCTGCTGCTGCTGCTGCTGCTAGAGAGAAGGCAGCCAACAGGAAACGGAGGGGAAAGGCCAAAAAATACAATTGGGAGGAAACTGTTTGAAAAGGAGAAATCCAGGTCTGCAGGGCATGTGCCCAGTGGCCTCCATGGCTTCAGAACTGCGGTGCTGAAATCACCGACTCGGCTCAACGCTTTATCCCCCGTGAATTCCAACACCAGAAAGCTGCTCTGCAAGCAGGGCAGACCCGAGCAGACCAGAGCATAAGCACAGAGCAGTTTACAGGGCACCCATCTGCCGCGGGGGCTGGGGGGGCAGACGGGACACGCCAGGGTGCTGCCGGCTGCAGCAGCGGGCCCGGGGCCGCTCCATCGGAGCGGGGGCCTGGCCCCGGCCCCGGCCCCCGGCCCCCGGCCCCCGGCCCCGACCCCGGCCCCCGGCCCCGACCCCGGCCCCACTCTCGGCCCGGCCCCGCCCCCGGCTCTGCTCCGCCGCTTCCCTCGGTCCGCGCCCGGGGAGGAACGAAGCTGGGAGCGCGGCCAGGGCGAGCCTCCGGGAGCTGCCGGGGGCGGGGACAGACGCGGCCTTTCGGGGTATAAAATGCTGATTTTCAGCTCAAGGTACGGGAACTTCGGCTGCTGTCGGGAGTTGGGGGCGCGGAGCCGGGCCCAGGCAGGGCGCTGGAGGGACCTGGTGGAGCGGGGCCAGAGGAGCCTCAGCAATGCTGGGAGGGCTGGAACCCCTCTGCTGGGAGCCAGGCTGGGAGAGCTGGGGGGGTTCAGCCTGCAGAGGAGAAGGCTCCCCAAGGGGAGACCTTCTGGGGGCCTTGCAGGACTTGAAGGGGCCTGGCAGAAAGATGGGAATGGACTTTTGAGCAGGACCTGTTGGGACAGGACAAGGGGGGATGGGTTTAAACTAAAAGAAGGAGATTTGGACTGGAGAGAAGGGAGAGATTGGTGATGCTGAGGGTGGGGAGAGCCTGTGCCAGGCTGCCCAGAGAGGTGGTGGCTGCCCCATCCCTGGCACCATTGCAGGGGAGGTTGCCCGGGGCTCTGAGCACCCTGCTCTAGCTGCAGATGGCCCTGCTCCCTGCAGGGGGGTTGGACCAGATCACCTTGAAAGGTGCCTTCCCAGTCTGTGATTCCTTTTTCAGAAAATAGACTATTGGTATATATGCTTCCATTTTTATTCAGCATTATTGACCTGAGAGTTAGGAAGACTCAGAATGTCTGGAGAAAGTAAAAGAAAGGGTAAACCAGTGCCGTTTCTTCATTCACTCCTACAGTCCTACAGCAGTTTATACCATGTACTGAACTTTTGCTGTGGAATGTTTTTTCCTTGCTATGGGTCATCATCTGTGACAGCATAAAGTGAGGGAGGCTGTCTCTTCTAGCTGAAGGATTATACACTCCTTCAGCACCTCTCTGGGATTTTCACTGCTGGAGGATGGGAACAAACTTCCTTGAAACCTCTTTGCTGCGTCCACCAGCAACAGCACTATGCTCTCCAAGGCTGTGCTACTCTCAAGGTGGCAGGTACCTTTGCCTGACCTCCCTCCCTGAAGTGCTTTAGGGTATCACAAGAGTTCAAGAGGGAATGGCAATGCCACGTGTTGCTGGTGCCCACCAGCATGTGATGTGATGATGCTCTTCTGCACTGCCTGCTTGTATATCAAAATGTCCTAGGTCGTGACTATTGCTCGATGACAAGAAAGGGCTGAGTAATAACACCCTTGTCTGAAGTCACACTGGACTTCCCCAGGTGCTTGAGCCTTTGCAAAGAGCTCCATCCATGGGGCAGTACTCATCTCTACCAGTGTTCCTGTTCTCCACAAGTGGTGTTTTCACACAGGTCCTGGACCAGAATGGGTGCAAAACCTCTGGTCCACTGGTGTTGATACTTGACAGTGACCTATCTGCAAAAACTGAGAGGGAAGGGAAGGGAAGGGAAGGGAAGGGAGAGGAGAAAATATTCTGTTGGAAGGGGGTACAACAGTCATCTAGTGAACTGACTGATATTTGACTTACAGCTAGAGCAGAAACTCACATTTGAACTCTGCTGCATTTGTTTGGCACATCCTTTGGAAAGTGGTGTCGTCTCTTTGAATCACAGAATTGCTATGATTGGAAAAGACCTTTAAGATCAAGTCTAACTGTTATCTAACTCTACCAGGGCCACTACTACACCATATCCTTAAGTACCATATCTAGATGGTTTTTGAATACGTCCAGGGATGCTGGCCTTCTTGGACACCTGGGATCACTGCTGGCTCATGTTCACCTACCTGTCCATCAACTCCCACAGGTCCCTTTCTCCTGAGCAGCTTTCCAGCAGCTCCTCTCCAAGCCTGTAGGATTGCCTGGGGTTGTGGCCCATGTGTAGGACTCAGCACCTGGCCTTGTTGAAAGCCATATGATTGTCCTCAGCCCATTGATCCAGCCTGACCAGCTCCCTCTGCAGAGCCTTCCTACTCTCAAGGAGATTGACACTCCCACCTAACTTGGTGTTGTCTGCAGACTTACTGAGGGTGCTCTCAATCTCCTCATCAAGATAACTGATAAAGACATTTCAAACAGGAGTGGCCACAACACTGAGTCCTGGGGGACACCCCTTGTGACTGGTTGCCAGCTGGTTTTAGCTCCATTCCCCACCCCTCTCTGGGCCCAGCCATCCAGCCAGTGTTTGATCCAACAGAGTGTGTTCCCATCCAGGCCTAGGGCAGCCAGTTTATTCATGAGGATGCTGAGGGAAACAGTATCAGAAGCTTTGCTAAGTCCAGGTAAACAATATCCACAGCCTTTCCCTCATCTGCCAAGCAGGTCACCTTGTCATAGAAGGAGTTAAGTCTAAGTTTCCTTGTCTGTGGAGAAGGCCTCGTATTCACCACCTGCTTCATGTGACTGTTGGGCAGTGGTTGAACCTATCATCATCCAGGTTGTGTTATCTGTAAGATCGCATTTTCCAGTCTGGTTGTATGATCAGAGGCAGTTAACTGTGGGGTCAGGTGGGGATTACCATTGCAGTTATTAACTGGGGGGTTAATAGGGCTGAGGCTGCTCCATGATCACACCTCCCAGTGATAAAAATGGATACCCTGGGAGATCCTGCACATGTGGTTTTTCCTTGTTCATGCATCCTTGCCCTGCTACCAAGTAAAGTAAAACATGAGCCAGCTCAACAACATCCTTAAAGCATGCTGGTTCCTGAATGTGTTTTACTATCAGAGTATTAAACGTAATTGCTTGTCTGCAGCTGGGACTGGAATCCTCCCACTGCCTTGTGAATAAAGCCTTGGCTGGTGAATAACAGCAATGAGAGCTGCTGATGCTGCTTCCATGCCTGGCCCTTGTCATCTCTGCATCCTCCCACCTCCTTCATCCTGGGCTCCCCTCTGCTGTCTCTCTGCGCTGAAAGCTGAGGCAGAGTTGGCCGAGTGAGATCTTCCACTGCAGTTGAGAAACGCCACAGATAGGGTCCTACAAACAGAACTGTCCTACAGAAGGGGAACGCTATTCCAGGACAAAGAATGTTTGAAACTCTTGGCATCTGAGCTCCGTGTGCTGAACAGGCAGCCGGGGCTGCATGAGCAGGGAACAGAGGGACAATGTCTGCTCCTTGTGCTACAGCTGCCACTGAAATCTTGTGCTCAATCCTCGGTTCAGAGCAGGGAAATGTACTTTGAGCAGGTTCAAGGAGCTCTGTCTAGGCAGCTTACCAGGGAGGATGGTGTAACTTGTTCACTTTCTGTGGACCTAAGTGTTTGCTCATTAAATGCTCTGAAATTGGTCAGGCAGTAGAGAAACAACACACAGAGTGGGTGAAGCTGGGAATGAGACCAACCTGGAGCAGGCACAAGGCACACATTTTTATAGAGAGAGGCACTTCATGTCTTCAAGTAACAATTTGGTTTTTGGAACAAGAATTTTGGAAAAATGCTTTGATTTAAGCACAGGCATTGCCCAGGGAGCAGGAAGGACCTTAGGGCAACTGGAGTACCCAGGAGGTCAGAAATGATGCTGAAAATCTTCATCATGACCTCATCTTGGAGGAGAAAATCACAGCCAGGGCAATATCTGCTGGTCCTCTGTCGCTGGTGATGTGCTGGGATCAGACCATGCAGATTCATGGTGTGAGGGCAGAAATGTGCAATTTTTTTTTCTTCGGCTTATTTATAGCCATGCTATGACTCTAGATCTTCAGGAAAGTTTCTGTCACATCCTGGGGGACACTGAGTTGCTAATGATTTGGGAAACTAATCTGTGTGAGGGAGGCAGTAGTGACCACTGAAGCCAGCGTCAGCAGAGCCTGCTGAGACCCAGCTACCTGCCTGACTTTCATGCTTCCTCACGATTCCTGAGTTGACAGCTCATGGTCTTCAGGAGCTGTTTGACACCCCTGGTGAAGGTGTTTTCATATGTGGGAGGACAGAGCAGCCCAGTTTTCCAGCATGAGCAGCAAGATGCCTGTTTACTGTCAGGCATGTGTCAGGGTGGTGGCTCCTGGCCTGCAGACTCTCTGGCTCATGAGGACTGCTCTGCTGCTGGTCTCTGTGCATGGAGAGTTGTGACTTGTCTCTTCTAACGCCAAGATACTTCAGCCCACAGATTGCTCTCAGCCATCTTGGTGTTAGTCCATCAGTCAGAGAGCTTTAAAGTAGGAAGATATTAAATCATGTTCCTTCCTGCAACTCACCTGCTAACTGTAGGGCTGAGAGGCAGGGAAGTAGGCCCTAGGGGAGGGCCCCAGCTGGCCATGGTTCAGGACCTTTCTCCACAAGGAATGAGGGACCTTGGACAAACCCTCTGCACGTCTTGCTTCTCCATTTGTGAAAGGGTTGTGGTCATTTCCTGACATTGGATTTCAGCAGTGGGTGGCTGGTAGGGGGAACCAAATCTGGTGACTTTGGAGCAAAACTTCTTATCCCAGATCTTGTGGAGAGCCTCCACAGATCCCAAAGCACTGTCTATGAACAAGGACCTCCCTAGTCCCTCAAACTCTTCCTCCTCTACAAGGCATGAAATAGAAATGACTTTGTTTTCTTGCCACATTTATGTCTTGTTCCCCCATTAGTTTCCTGCTTGTTCAGACTGTTCCCTCTTTATCTTCCCAGACAATCTTCATTGCCTTTGTTTGGCTTCCAGAAAATCCCTGTTCTAACTGGGCAGGAGGAAAAGCAAATTCAATGGCATCCTTTCACAAGGAGTTTTGAGAAGGCAAAGCCCAGAGCAATGCAGCATGTTCTCCTTGTGCCACAAGTTGCATGAGTGGGTAGTGTTCAAACCCACGTGAACCGTCGTACAGGTTGCCATCTTGAGTGGGAGGGGGAAGAGAAATCAGACACATCAGTAGTTGCCTCGCCAGGGTGTAAAATAGTGCATCCATATATTTAAAAAAGAATAATCATTTCTTTGCTGGTCCTTTTGAATGATTCTGAGCAGCCCAGAGACAAATTCACAAGTCACGCCAAGAGCTTCCTATCTGAAAAGCCTCACCCACACCAACCATTGCACTAAACACGGCTCCAGGCACTTGTTACCTCTGTAGTGGGAATTCACAAGTGCCTGGGATCAGGCCTGTGTGCTGGAGTGATTCATTTACTAGAGATATTAGGCCATTCTGCCCTGGAGCAATCTCTCCCAAACTGATCCTGGGCATGGCTAGGAGTTAGCCCAAACCAGGTAGCACTTCCAAGAGCAGCCTCAATGCAGCCACCTACTTTGGGGCTGGTGGGAGAGGTACCTGTATGACCTCACTTGAAGGGGACGCTCCCAAGCGTAAGTCCTTTTCCATTACCTCGTGGTCTCAGTGTTTGTTCCTTGCCTTCATTTTGTTTCTCCTTTAAACCATGAACTCACTTTGTCTCTATTCCTGCAACCAATGGTCTTCATCTAAACTGGCCAGGGATAGACTATCCTTCTTGCCCTTCAGCACTCCTTTTTGGACCATCTTGTCACACCACCATGCCATCAACAATTCATCCCATCGTCAATGAAATGAGTTGAGTTATTGGTCAGAATAGATCCTGGGACTGCTTTGTGGGAAGGGAAGGGGGTAGGATCTATGAGCGTTGTTTTGCTGGAGGCTTGGTAGGTGGTTGCGGGGCAGGAAGATATGCAGGGGTGTTTTGACATTGCAATTATTTTTCTGTTTTCTTCCTAATTACTGCCACGTGCCTAGTGCTTTTGTGAGATGTTCATTAAGGCTGTATTTGCATTCAAATCATCACATCCATTTGCCCCTCCCTGGACCCCTTCATCTTTTTCTCTGTGAAAATATAGCGGGCAGGAAGAGCACAAGCCCTCTGCTCTGGGGGAGGCTGCAATATCTGAAGGCAAGACTTTGGCTTGCCTCTTAGCCCAAAGGAAAGAAATAATGAAGAATTTAACAGAGTAAAATGTGGTGAGGGATGTGAAGTGAGATACTTTGTAATACAGAAGCAAATCAGGGCAAAATTACCATCTTAATTGTATTAATGTTGCCAATTAGAGACAGAGCCCGTGTTGCTCAGCAGGAGCGTTCTGGGATAGAAGGAAAGACAAATTATCTGCAAACTCCTTATTTTGTCTTTGTGAATTACCACCCCAAGGTACTTAATTGAATCTCTAATCCCGATCAGTGAACATTGTTCAGGGAGTGAATTAAGGAAAGGCCCCACAGGCCTGCTCAGTTTCCTCCCAATTAACAGAAACACTAGATTTCTTTTTCCCTCTTTTTTTTTTTTTTTTTTCCTTTCGTTCTTTTATTTTTTGGAAACGACTACATGGCAAAGAGTTAAAATGGAAAAGTTGAGTTTAAATCATTTAATTTCTTCTCAGACAAGAGCTGGGCACATGTGTTGGGTGCACACATAGCAGTGGGCAGGTTGTGCCACCCTGATGAGAATCACTAAAATGGGAGGCAAATTCAGAGCATGGGTCCCCTTGATATCTCTCCTGGACACCCACACATGGGTGCGCTCTGTGTAATGGAAATTACAGGGAGAAAGTACTGTCACTTGTGTAGGACAGCATGGTGCAGGACAAGACACCCCAGACCAAGGGTGTTATTGCAGCCAAATAATCATGTGAGTGGAAATGTTGCCTTTGGCTGAGTTATGTCAGCGATGGAGTTTGTTGCTGGTGATATACTGAGTATTTTATGCATCTGTCCAGTGCTCTGAACTATTATCAGGGAGAAGTACCAGCTTGAGACAGTTTCTGGATGTGCAGCCAGTGTTCTTTCTGCTTGTGGGTGCAATTCAAGTATGGGCCAAGCCTGAGTTCCATGGCTTGGATTAGCCAGAACATGACATTATGCTCCAAGCAGATAAAGGTTAAAATAAAGCGATTCAATGAAATGAAAACTCAAGTATAGCTGCTTCCTTTACATACTAAATGAGAGAACAAATACACTCAAAGAATTAAAGCTGTAACAACCTTAGAAATACACAAAGTATAATTGATGCTAAGTAGCTATCTATAGCAATATTTATGAAAGACAGGACAAATGTAGACTGTCCATTTGGAAATATTCTCTAAATGAAAAACTCTAAACAAAACCTTGCCTAAAATTATCAGCTTGGGCTCAGGGCACCAGAAACAATATTGGCTGAAATGCTACAAGAGGCGAAATGACACGCGTGGTGGCTCCAATCACATCAGGTCAAAGTGCAGATGATAATGGCCCCCATCACTGTGCGGGTGGAGGGGCTGAGGGCCAGCACTGGGGGCCGGCGCAAGTCAAGTGTGGCGGCGGTGTCCGGGGCGGCTGTAGGGAGCTTGGGGCTGACGTTGCGAGCGGGAGCGGTCTCGCAAGTGCAGGGGCCCCGAGTGGCTGGAGCGTCTGGTGCTCTCGAGCACTGGGGAGCTGGAGGAGGCCCCTGGTAGCAGCTGCCTGGTGGTGCTGGGGCCGCTGGTGTGGGGAGCCTGGGAGCAGTGGGACGGCTCCGGAACAGCCTGGCCGCGGGTGCTGGTGTCAGCTCCTGGTATCGGTGCGCGGCTCCTGACACGGCGTGTTCTGCGCCGGTCATAGGGAGTCTGGGTCCGCCGCTGCAACCGTGGGCGGTTTCTCATGTGGTCAGGTCCCGGGGAGCTGGGGGAGCTGCTGTCCTGAAGCACCGGGGAGCTGTGGGAAGGCCCTGATCCAGACTGCATGGAAGTGCTGGCTCCATTGGTCTCTAAGCTGGCAGTGGAGGCTGTGAAGGGAAGCAGAAGGTCAGGGGTATGGCCCCATGGCCGTGTCAGGATAGGCCAGAGCAGTGCTGTCAGGCCTCCTGGAGCAGAGAGGCTCTGCCAAGGCCACCCTGGGAAGCCACTGCCAGGCCCCCAGGCCAGGGGCAGCTGGGTGCTTTGCCTCTTACCGGTGCTGGGGCCAGCACAGCTCTGGCACTCCCAGTTGTCTGTGCTGGGCGCCAAGCGGGAGCAGCACCTGTGGGTGCCCTCGGCAGCGCAGGAGCAGCACAGGAGCAGTTTCCAGGGCCTGTGGAAGAAAATGGGTTCGTGGCTGTGAGGACAAAGTGACCGTGGCATGGGATCATCCATCAGCGCTCCTGTCCCTCCGTCTTCGTTTTGGAGCCCTTGGGGAGCCACAGACCCCGTGCAGAGCTCAGGGGCAGAGCTTTGGGGACTCACCCGTCGTCCTCTGCCTGCTCCCGGCCTCCTGGGCAGAGGCACTCGCTGGCATCGCAGTGGCCGTGCCTCTCGCCTAGTGCTGCAAACTCCTCGAATTCCTCCCACACCGGCGGTCTGGAGGAGAAAGGAACGTTGATGAGCCCCTGTTGTCCCAGCACGAGGCAGATGCTGTGCATCCCCGCTCTTCTTTCCCCCTGCCCTGTTTCCCACTCCTCCATGGAGCTGAAGCGTGGACTCAGGGGACCGTGGAGAGCCAGGAGTGCAGGGGCAGGCCCTGGTGTGGCACAGCTCTTGCCCCCCCTGCCCTATGAGCTGAGAAGGAAAAGACCAACCTAGTGGGAATGCGGATCCCCATCCTGAGCATTTCCTCCTGAAATCCATCCGTGTCTCTGCAGAGCGGGCACCGGAAGCACAAAGTGCCAGCGCGCAGAGCGTGTCCCTGCCGGAGAAACGTCAGGAGCATGAGTGAGGGAGGCCCTGGTGTGGCTGAGCACGTGCCGTGGGCCGGGGGCGGGGGCACGGCTCCTACCTGGATGCAGTCGCGGTGGAACCAGGCGTGGTGACATGCCGGGCACACCATTGTGCGGTAGGACATTGTGCTGTCCACCAGGTCCGTGCAGATGAGGCACATGGTCTTGTTCTGCGGGGCGGCCTCCACTGCCTGCTGTGGGCGATGCTCGCTGCAGAAGGAGCTGTGGGCAGCGCGGAGGGATGGGTGAGGTGAGAAGTGCTGGGTCCTTCCCCAGCGGTGGCATCGCTGGGAGAGGAGGTGTGAAGGAGCCCCAGACCTCGCGGGGCTCTGCCTCTGGGAAGTGTCCCTGAAAGTGCCTGTCGTGTTTGCCTGAAGGCGGTAGGAAGGGACTGAAGGTGAGGAGCCTCCCCGGCAAGGGCCGGCTGCTCTCACCCTTACCTGAACGTCCCAAAGTACTGGGTGACGCATTGTCCCCGCGTGGCACAGGGCAGGTGGAAGCTGCGGCCACAGCCTGTCTCGTGGCAGGTGACGCTGGCCCCAGTCTGGTGACAGACGAAGCATTCCTGGAAAGGGCAGAGCACCCCGATCAGCGGCAGCCTCAGGGCATCCGCAGCCAGCCCCGCGCCTCGGGGCAGGGCGCAGGATGTGGCCGCTGCCGGGTCACCCCCCGCAGATCCACCTGCCAGAGGAGGCTCCTGTGCTGGAGCCTCTGTGGAGGTGCTGGGAGCAAGCCTTTAGTCCCAGAGCTGGCTGGGGGGGCTGGCATTTCTTTACCGGGGCCCAGGCCAAGCTCTCCTGGAGGAAATCTCCCTGTCAGTGTCAGGTCCTCACCTTCTCTGCTGCCATCTGTACTGCACGGAGAATATCCATAGTGCGATATATAATGCATTGCTCTTGTATTACCCATACGGGATGTATCTCGTTGGCAAAAAGCTGTGGAATAAAAGAGATGAGGAGCCACTGAGGTGAATGTCATGGAGTGCCTGTAAGCAAGCAGGATGGAGCCACGAGGAACTCACCATGCAATACCTGTGGGCACAGCTGTCTTCTAGCCCCACTTTGATGCCGATGATGTCTGGATCGGCCTCTGCCCTTCGGCACAGCATGCATGCTGGAGGGAGAGAGCAAATGCAGCGGGAGTGAGCAGCTCTGTGGGGCTGGGGGAGCGTCCCTCAGGGATTGCCCCCATGGGCTGCTCTGTCCCTGCCTGGCCGGCTGATGGTCAGGGCGGGAGGCCTTGCAGAGGAAGGGGGCATGGCCAAGATGGGCGTCCCAGCAGGTGCCCAGTGCCCAGGCTGGGCGCGCTTGCTGAGGACAGGAGTGACCCTGCCCCAGGGCGCTCGGGCAGCTCCTGCCTCTTTCTGCCACCGGCCTGGGCCCCAGGCTGAGCGGGGGGCCCAGCAAGCCCTCTGCCAGGGGCGGGAGGGACACTTTGCTCTCACCCCTCTCCTCCATCCCGCCAAGGGTCTGTCTTCTGCTTCCTGGCACTCGTCGACAGTGAGAGTTCGGAGAGTCCCTCTCGCAGCAGTGCTGCGCTGTCCTCTCCAAGCGCTTCTCTGCTGACTCTGCGGGAGAAGCAGGAGGCGGGTGAGCTGGCAGCACAGGCCCAGAGCCCCG
>JANVCC010000120.1:1209375-1231814 GCA_025345505.1 Todiramphus chloris collaris | reverse complement strand
GGCAGTTTATGCCTCTCAGAGTCAGCGAGAGCCGTTCCTTG
Source organism: Todiramphus chloris collaris (assembly GCA_025345505.1). Taxonomy (NCBI): domain Eukaryota; kingdom Metazoa; phylum Chordata; class Aves; order Coraciiformes; family Alcedinidae; genus Todiramphus; species Todiramphus chloris. Next base: position 1,231,773 of record JANVCC010000120.1, on the reverse strand, counting down.
GTGGGGTTGGAAGGTGCAAGTGGCTGTGGGGCAGCTTTGGAGACAGCTTTGGGAGAGTTGTTCAGTTTGCGGGTAGGAAAGCTGCAGAGAGGGATCTGCACGGTGTCATTTGATTGGCCTAGTGTTGTCAAGGCCTGTACCAGGGAGGTGTATTTCTTGAAATTCATAATGTTTGGATTGAAATAGTAAAAGAGGTATAGAACTCTATATGTAATACATTTACACTTCCCAATCCCCTCTACTTTACTTTGAAATCAATAATTTGTTTAGATTCTTGGTGCACATCCTTGCAAAATGAAGTAGGCATATTTGAGATTAAGCAGAAGTGACATTTCTGATGCAGGCTTTTTTTAATTTGCATTATTTCCTCCTTTCACCCACAGGTCTTCTTTATATCGGAGAAAGAGCTGCACATCTGCCAGAGGTGCCTGATCTCCGCTTGGCTGGTAGAGGTTGTTGCTCTGGAGAGAGAGAAGTGCTTTATTGCCATGTAAAGGTTGTTTCCACTCTTGCTCTTCATGTTCTCTTCATAGAATCATAGAGTCATAGAATCATCAGGGTTGGAAGGGACCTTAAAGCTCACCCCATTCCAACCCCCCTGCCATGGGCAGGGACACCTCCCACTAGAGCAGGTTGCTCACAGCCCCAGCCAGCCTGGGCTTCAACACTGCCAAGGATGGGGCTCCCACCACCTCTCTGGGCAACCTGGGCCAGTGTCTCACCACCCTCCTGGGGAAGAAATTCTTCCTACTGTCCAACCTCAATCGACCTCTCTCTTATTTTAATCCATTCCCTCCAGTTGTATCACTGCCCAACAGTCTAAAAAGTCCCTCCCCAGCTTTCTTGTAGCCCCCTTCAGATATTGGAAGGCCACAAGAAGGTCTCCCCAGAACCTTCTCTTCTCCGGCCTGAACAACCCCAACTCTCTCAGTCTGTCCCCATAGCAGAGGTGCTCCAGCCCTCTGAGCATCCTGGTGGCCCTTCTCTGGACACGTTCCAGCACATCCATAGCCTTCCTGTCACAGGGGCTCCAGAACTGGACGCAGTGCTCCAGGTGAGGTCTCACCAGAGTGGAGTAGAGGGGCAGAATCACCTCCCTCAACCTGCTGGCCACACTTCTCAATGCAGCCAGGATACAATTTACTTTCTGGGCTGCAAGAGCACTCTGATGGCTCACATTGAGTTTCTCATCCACCAGCACTCCCAAGTCTTTTTCTTCACGGCTGCTCTCAAGCCAGTCAGTGCCCAGCCTATATTGGTGCTTAGGATTGCTCCGACCCAGATGGAGGACCTTGCATTTGGCTTTGTTGATCTTCATGAGGTTGGCATGGGCCCACCTCTCCAGCCTGTCCAGGACCCTCTGGATGGATCCCTTCCCTCCAGTGTGTCAGCCACCCCACATGGCTTGGTGTTGTCGGCAAACTTGCTGAGGGTGCACTCAGTGCCACTGTCCATGTCACTGGCAAAGATGTTAAACAAGACTGGTCCCAGTACTGACCCTTGAGGGACTCCACTTGTCACTGGTCTCCGCTTGGATACCGACCCATTGACAACCACTCTTTGGCAGCGGCCATCAAGCCAGTTCTTTATCCACTGGATTGTCCATCCATCAAATCCATATTTCACCAGCTTGGAGACCAGAATGTCATGCAAGACATTGTCAAAGGCTTTGCTCAGGTCCAGGTAAATGACATCAGTTGCTCTTCCCCTGTCTATTGATGTTGTGACCTTCTCATAGAAGGCCACCAAGTTATTCAGGCATGATTTGCCCTTGGTGAAGCCATGTTGGTTACAGCCAATCACTTTGTCGTTACTCATCTGCCTCAGTAGTGCCTCCAGGAGGACCCACTCCATGATCTTACCAGGCACGGAAGTGAGGCTGACTGGCCTCCAGTTCCCAGGTTCATCCACCTTCCCCTTTTTGAAGATGGGGGTTATGTTTCCCCTTTTCCAGTCAGTGGGGACTTCACTGGCCTGCCATAACTTTTGGAATATAATAGATAGTGGTTTAGCAACCTCATCTGCCAGTTCCCTCAGCACCCAAGGGTGTATCCCGTCAGGTCCCATGGACTTGTGCACTTTCAGGTTCATCAGATGGTCACGAACCTGATCTTCACTTGCAATGGGCAGTTCCTTATCCTTGAATGCCTCATGAATTACTGACATGTGCCCCATGTTAGTTTTAGGAATAAGGATTGTTGCTCTGTGTACAGTATCCAGAATGTCATGGTCTTAGCTAGATCTGTAGGTTCATTTGTAGTAATGATAATAAGGTGTTCAGCAGCTTCTTACTGAATGCCAAGAAAGAAGTGACCTACAGAACTCTGAAGGGGATTCCTAGAAAGGAAGGAGATGATCTGCTGGAGCTGAACTCTTTCATCCCATCTACAGGCACATCTGTGAACTCTGCTGAGGGAAGGGAGACTGTATAAACAGGCAAGAGGGGGAGTCATTTAAGTCAAAATAAATGCCATGAAATTCTTTCCATTGTGTCTCACTGGATACAGAAGCTTGGAGGATGAAGCCATGAATTCCAGAGCAGTGGCACCTGGAACAGGGCCTGTGAGGAAGGGGAAAAAAATATTGTAAAACAAAGATCAAACAGTAAGGGAGAGAAAGGACCATGAAAACATCAAAAGTCATGGCAATTGTTTTGGATGAGAATGTTTTTAAGAGTCCCTGTTTATGTTGGACAGGAGAGGCGTTTGCTTTGAACAATGGATGAACTTTTGCAGGCAAAGTCCACTCTACTCACTACAGGGAATTTCTTTTTCTTTTCTTGAAAAAAAAAAAAAATTATAAATTATATAAAAACAGTGAAAAATTAAAAGGTGTCTCATTGTTTTTCTGTCTTCCCCAGGTCTTCCTGCTGCACTGTCAGGGATAGCACTGGATGATGTATTGGGGTAATTTACCTGGAAATACCTGTGTGTTAGTTATGTGGACGAATTCATTGGGTTCATGTATCTCCACATTCAGGCACAGACACAAATATATGTTACTTGGGTCCAGACACCCGGGCCTTCTGCCTGTGCCACTGAGTTTGCCTAAGGCACGTTTGGGTTACCCCATCCATGCTTATTTTTAATAGTATGAAGGTGTCTGGGGTACTTCAGACTTGTGTTTGTGTATTACATTTTGATACAAGACATTGGCATTTGGCACACAGAGATTCAGTCTTGTGGGTCAGGAATGTAGATAGTGTAGGCTGAAACAGGCTAAAACAGGCAACTATCATTACACCAAGGTTATGGCTTTAGAATCAGAGATTGGTTTGGGTTGGAAAGGACCTTAAATAACATCTAGTTCTAATCGCCCTGCCATGGGCAGGAACACCTCCCATGAGACCAGGTTGCTCAAAGCCCCATCCAACCTGATCTTTTACACATCCAATGATAGAGCATCCACAGCTTCCGTGGGCAACCTGTTCCAGTGTCCCACCACCCTCAGAGTGAAGAATTTCCTCCTAATTTATAATCTGAATCTCCCCTCTCCCAGTTTTAAACCATTACTCCTCCTCTTATCACTACAAGACCTTGTAAAAGCCCCTCCCCAGATTTCTTGTAGGCCCACTTTAGATACTTAAAGGCCACAATAAGGTCTCCCCTGATCCTTCTCTTCTCCAGGTTGAACAACTCCAACTCTCAACCTGTCTTCATAGAAGAGGTATTCCACCCCTCAGATCATCTTCATGGACCTGACAGGCTCTTGCTCCAAACAGGTTCTTGGCCATTTCTCTGGGCATCTGATGAAGTCATCTGCAGTCTCCGCTCCATAAGGCTGGGTTCTCATGACATGTAGTGGGCAGTGCTCTCACCTCAAGTCTTCACTTTCACCTCTCTGCATGCCCTGGGCTTTGTGATGGTCTCATCCATCCTGCTGCACAGAGAATGGCCATTGCTACTGTGCTGTTGAAGCCCAGGTGTCTTTGTCCTAGACAGAAGTGCATAGACGGCCACTGATACAACATGACGGGAGAGGAGATTTTGCTTCTTCCCCTTCCAGATTAATTCATACAGCACTGGGCAGCATGAGTTACATCTATTTTTAGCAGATCCGGGACTTGAATCTGGATGGTCAGGATGGCATCTGTATCACAGTCAAACTTTAGCAACAGCAGTTGACAGGACAGGCTCCGAGGATCCCCACTCCAAGCTTCTGATTTTAGTTTTGATGGAGGTGTGACTCAGGTGCCAGGAGCTGGAGAGTGACCAGAGGTCTTAGAACAAGCGAGACCAATCCAGTGATTCCACAAAAGTGCCATGAGCAGCCCAGCAGCAGGATTATTGCAGCCAGGGAAGTCTGGGAAGGTCTCTGTGAACTCAGAGCTTGGGCAACTTCCATGGGAGCTACCCCCATGTGCTTCCCTTCATAGCAGGGCTCTCATGGTACACACTTGAAACACTTGGTCCTGACCATACAGCAGGACCATGCATGGCATCTTTTACCTTTTCCTATGAAAGAAAGAAGCCATGAGATGCTCCATCAGCTAGAAAACATGCTCTAGGTGCTCATAAATGTGGAATGTTTGCAGCAGCAACCAGCAATGATGAAGTTTCCAGAACAGACCACGCTGAAATTTGTGACCATTCTCTTGCACTCATTGAACAGAAACTCTGCTGCAGCATGCACAGCTCCTGAACTGTGCCCTGGCCATGACACTCTCCCCCTCACCTCTGGAAGGACCTCCTTACCTCCCTGCCCCAGTACAAGCACTGTGGGTGACTGGGGCAGCTTGGTGGCCTTGCAGGATATGGCTTGCTTAATAGGGCTTTTCTCTGTGGCTCCTGGACAATGGATAGCTGTTCCTGGAGTGCCCCATACATTCCCGGATGCATTGGGGCCTCACAAGTTAAATATTTAGTCTTTCCTGAATCTGAATACTTCCCAAACTTCTGGTTTTGTTGTTTTCATCCCTTTGGCTTTGTTTTGCTTGATTAGAGTGGTGTGGTTTGTAGATAGGGGCTCTATTCTTGGCAGAAAGTGGAATATTATTAACATTCCTTATCGCGGGGGTGTATATTATTGTGTGACACTGCACAGTGCAACCTTAAAATAAAAGCCCTCTTCTGCCATTCTGGGGATTGTTTTGACTGCCAGACACCTCCACAGTGCTCTGAGCAGAGACACTGCTCCCTGGGTTATCGGCTGCAACTTCCACTCCTATGCTAAATCTGTGCCATTCACACGCAAAGGGACACATCATTCAGCGTACCTTTGGTGGCAAAGCAGCAGGGTGTGTTTCAAGAGCCTGGTTTCTAGCAAAGCAGGGGTTAAAGCCAGTTTGGCTGCCTCCTCCAGCTGCAGGTTTGCTCAGTGGGAAGGGTATAAATAAAGGGCTTTGGAGAGAGAGAAGCAAGTTTGCGTATCACTCCGGAGAGGGCATCATCCAGAGTGTCTCCTAATCCCTGTGTCACCTTTCTGACACACGTTAACATTTTCCCTGACCGTGGGTTGTGGCAAGGATAGGGCATGATGCTTTCAGGCTTCTCTCTGGAGAACTTGTAGTGGTTTCTGCAGAGTCCTCTATCTAGCTTAGCAATAATACACCTGCAGTAAGGATGGAGTAGGCCTTTATGGTTTTAGGTTTCCCCCTTTAGATTTGGTACAATCCATACATTATAAGCTTCACACTAAAGAGAAAAAAAAAAAAAAAAAAAAAAAAAAAGAAGAAAAAAGTGTGTATAATTTCCTATCACAAAGTGACTGTGATGCATCCCTGTCATCCTCCCTGGCAGAAAATTGTCTCCATGTAAAAATCAGGAGTACAGGCATCAAACAGCTCATGCACATCTATCCCGTGCCTAATTAAGGCTATTTAAATGCTAACATTATTAAACAAGAGTAATTTCTCTTTCTGTCTCTTTTTATAAAAAAAAAATTGCAGGGAAATTAAATGTCTTAATAGAGGAACTGGGAGTGTGAATGTACCAGCAGTGAAGTTTGCTCAGCCGTGTTAGAAGCATGCAGGATTTTCTCTGAGTGTTTTTCTGGGTCAGTGTGCAGCTTGATAGATTGCTCTTTATATTATAAATGGTGTGTCCCAAAATATGCAGAAAGTGCAGCCCCGGTGAGTCAGTGCTATTGGAGTTGTCTTGTTATTTGCCCAGCCTTAATGCTGCACGGTAACAGGCTCTGCATTCAATAAATGTGCAGCTTGGCTGGCAACATTTCTACTCCAGTTATGTCTTACCTCATCCTGACAAAGTAATCACAATACACAGCACCAGATATCTCAATCACACCGTCACCTGCTTCATCAGCCTCGCTTTTGCCTGGAATTGAGAAACTGGAGATTTGCCTCTTTTGGATGGTGGTGGTCATCCTCAGATCCAACCTTTTTCTTTGTGCTGCTGTTTGGAAGAAGATGCTCTCTGGTGCAGGTGGATTTGATAGGACAAAAAGCCTTCTCCAGACATCAAAGCCAGACGAAGGGAAGATTGTTCTTTGAGTATTTTTGGAGAAGCTCATCAAAAACTTTCATTTACATTGAACCTGTCAGGATGTTTTCTACAGCATTCCTCACTGGAAAAGTTATAACCTAATAGCTGAAGTATTTCAGATTTCCACAGACGTTTACTGGCTGATATACACATATAGTCTTTTTTTGTTCTTTCCTTTTTCGCTCTGAACAAGATTAGCAGAGTTTGCAATAGCTCCAGTCATCCTTTCCTAGATTTTAAGTGCCACAAAACAACCAAGGAGCAGAGAAATTGCCCTGTATGTGCAGATCACTGCTACTAAGCACAACAGAGAAGTAGGTAAAGGAGTCCTTTGCAGCCTCTGTGCTGGGAGTGTAGTTCAAGTGGCCTTGAAAGAGTGTGAAGATTGTTGTGTACCAGCCTAAAAGACACTTCTTTGGTGTAGCCGCTGGTGCATCTTGCTGCCAGGTCTCCTTATATGGGTGAAGGTCTGGAGGAGCAGCAAAAGGATTCAAGGCAGCATTACAGAGAGCTCTTGGGAGCCTCTGCAGTGGGTAGGTTACTCCCCAGGAGACATTGTGTGCCCCAGAACAGCAAAGGTCCTGGCAAATAATCTCAGTGTGACCAACAGCAGATACTAGGAGCAGTAGCACTGAAACACATCCCCTTGTCAGCACTGTCCCTGCAAGGCTTCTGAACCTTATCTCAGAATAGAGAAGTCCATGCTCGCCAACTTGACTGCTGGTCTGAAACACATGGTAGACAACGACACCTGAAGGCAGCAGGCTCCGGTGCCTTGCAATGCTGGCAATGTTTTCACTTAGTCATCAGAGTGTGTTTACAAGTCTCTCCCACTATTCTCCTCCTGCCAGCAGCTGACAAGCACGTCTAGTTAAGCTTAACAGAAGTATGTTTAATAATTAACAGAGCTCAGGAAGACCTTGCTTGCAGCTCTGTCGAATGTGGAGGTGTTAATAAGAGCACATGAGGAATGAGAAATGTTTGGCACTTGCAGCAGCTGGAGGATGCTTCCACCCTCATTCTGTGAGCAGCATCTCTCAGTGGGTCCAGGCTGATGTCATCAGTGCCTGGAGGCTCCTCTTGCTCTTCACTTTGCCATCTGCCTTTCCAATCCTGGGAGTGAGAGACACCGAGGACAGCAAAGTAGGCTCCAGTTTGTGGAGAGGACAGTCCACCTCAGCTCCACGTCAGCCAGGGAGCCTTCTGCCCTTGCTTATACTGGCCCAGACTCACCTGCTCTTTGCAGGCAGGAACAGACAGCTTCCAACCATGTCCTAACATGGCTTGCCCATTGCTCTGCCCTTATTGGAACTTTCCTAGCAGTCACCATCTCCTCTTTTGCATGGGAATGTATGACAATTTAGGCAGGGCTGCCCTGAGCCTGTCCTCCCCACCTCATGGTTGCTGCTGGCCACTGGATCTCTGGCCTTCCCCTCTTTCCCTCCTCAGCCCCATCCAACCTTCTGGACATGTTCCTCTCTAGGGCATTTTCACGAGCTCCATAGCTCTGGGTTGCAGCATTGTTATCTAGTGCATCAATCTAGTTCCTTGATCATTTTCATCTCAGCTTCATCTATTCTCCATTTCAGTCCATCCATAACCTTCCTTATTTGTAACCTGTTCCAGACTGGCTCCTTCTGTTTATGTACATTTGCTGCCAACCTTCAGTCTCCTTCACACTTCCCTCTGCTTTGCTTTTATGGCCTTTTATGATGTTTATGTTACATCAAGGCCCTTTCTCTTTTTATTCCCTTCCTGCCCCTGGATAATTATTCTTCCATCCATGGCTTTTACTGCCTGCCTTTATCATGAGTGTTTCTGGGGGTGACAGGAGTGTCTGGAGCACATAACCTCTGTCTGCAGGCTCATAGGCAGCTCAGATATGGGTCAAGACTTATGCTTTACTTGCTGGACCTTCCCTGTGAAGACCTTGAGATCTCTTACTTGAAGCTGCTTTATGCTTCCTGACTTGACCTCCTCCGGAAGCCAATGGCTACCACTTTCAGGTGCCTTCTTGTCTGTCACAGTCACAGCCTGGGAGAGGTGGAAATATCTCTTGCCATTCCTGCAGCTTCCCTCTTAGGGGTAAAGGAGACCACCAGTCCTTTGTGTCTAGCGGAGGGACAAGGTTCATCTCTGCTGCATGTGCATGTTGTGAGTGAATGGCAATCTGCGTAGGAATACTGATTCCTCCTGGCCCCTGTGAGGCAGCCTGCTTGTAGAGCTCGCAGAGCACTGGCTCACATCTGAAGGTCTCCCATTCAGTACCTGCGTGATTTAAATGTCTGCTCCTGTCCACCCACCCTGAAAATGGGGTAGTGGCTGATCCATGGGCCTGCAGAGGTGGGGGAGAAGAGGGGAGGGCCACTCGCTTTAACACCTAGTGTCTCAACCACCCCCACAGCTCCTTCACCCAAATCAGGAATGAGGAGATATCATTACAACTACCAATTAATCAAGGTGTTTCTAACCTCAAATCTTGTTGATTTCCAGAAGATTTTAGCCTGAGGAAACAGTGTGTGTCTAGCTAACACAGAAGCTCTGGGTTTCTCTCTCCAGGAAGGAGTCCAGCAATGGACTTGTCAGGAGAAGATGAGTTGGAAAAGGTACAGGACGTGGTACTGTGTTCAGCGGAAATGTGTCTGTGTGGTCAGATCAGAGTAGGGGATTTAGAGAAGGAAGATGAATGAGTGGTGAGGTGTGAGGTGAAGGGTCTGGTCTTATCACTGGATCAGCTGAGGATCGTGGGAACAGGATGTGCTGAAGAAAGGGAGAAGTCCCCGGAGGATCCCTCAGGGGTGAACAAGGAGGGAATGGGTGTGTAGCTCTTCACTTTTTCTCTATCTCTTTGACTCTCTATGGCTATAGGACACCTGCACTGAGCAACGGCCCCTTTGCACAGCTGCTGGTGCCTGTTGGTAGGGCAGTACCTGCTGTCCCATGTCCAAGGAGAGGTGACCTGCAAGGCTGTACCCCAGCAAGGGGTCAGACCGAGATACAGGTCTTCTGGGTGGGGAGAGGGAAACATCTGACAGACGTGCCCTGGGCATACACAGGACTGTGAGGGCTCCACAATGGTGCCCTCAGTCCCAGGGGGGAGCTGAGAGAGCCTAGAAGTTGTTATCCCCTCATTCTGCCCCAACGGTATGATGTGGAGTGCAGTCAGGAGAACCTCACAGCTCCTGCTGCGTGCTTCCCCCTTCCAGAGGGTAACAGCCAAACCCTTGTTTTTCTCTCTCTCTCTCATGTTAAAACTCTTTCCCTTGTAGCTGCTGGAGTAATTTAATTAAATTATAATGCTGTGGAGCTGGCTTCTCTCCAAGGGCAGGAGCAACAGCTTGCCACCTCGAGGGCAGGCAGGCTCCTGGGGAGCCAGTCACACAGCACCAATAACACACTGAACTTGACTCATAAGTCTCCTGATGACAGGTTTAAAAGAAACCCCACCCCTCATGAGCACCCTGCTACAGAGCAGCCCTGAAGGCAGGCCCTGCATGGGGCCCTGGCACCCTGACAGCTTCGGGTACTGCAGGACCATGGCAGTCCTGCCTGAGGAGATGCTGAGCTCACTGGACATGTGCTGAGGTCCCTCCTGTGTCTGTCTCTAGCTGGTAACCAGCAAACCCCATGTCGGCCTCAGGGCAGCTCCTCAGTGGAGTCTGTGCCCAGGACTGTGCTGGGCAGCCGGGGGGAGTCCAGCAGTATCTGCTCTGGTAAGAGGAACTGGGGAATAGAGTGAATTGGCCTCGGCAGAGCTGGGACAGAGCCTGAGCAACAAATCCTGGAGCAGAAGAGTCCCTCTTCCCTGCCAGATGAGTGCTCTCTCGACTTTGCATCCTTTCTTCCCTCTCCTCCCCTTTCAGCATCTCTACACAGCAGCCCCATTTCTTTAAAGACAGGGACAAATCACTGCCCTTGTCCTATCTCCAGGCTGTCCCCTTCCAGAGCACCCGCCTGTCTCCTGGCCAAAATAACCCCTAATCAATCTCCCACTGGTCACCCACAGCCCGTGGCCTCCCCAAGTGCCTTTCCCCCAGCCTCCTGCATTCTGGGGTGCAAATTGCTCCTGCACCACAGAGCAATGCATCATCACTGCCCTGCACACCCTGGGGTGCATCAGCCCCTCCTCTGCCAGCTAGCTGGGTACCCAGTGCCCTGTCCTGCTGCAGCAGAGCCACAGACTAAATGCCATGTGCTCAGTCTCCCCAGCACCCCCTGAGCCTGGAGCAAGGAGAGGACACCTAGCATTTTTATTCCCTCCTCTCTGCTGTTTCCCCTATTTCTGCCTCTCCCAAAGGCAATCCATGAACAAATGCAAACCCCAAGGAAAGTCTCAGATCTTTTAAAATGAAAGAAATCCCCTCTGGAAGACAAAGACACACAAAGGCATAGCTGCTGCCAGCAAGATCTGCCCTTCTCCAGCATCTCTGTCTGAAGGCATCTTGCAGCCAGCATAAATGATGGCCTTGCAAGCAGTGGGCACTGGGCACATCAGCATCGTAGGTCGAGCAGGGGTGGGAGGGCAGACAAGTGAAACCTTCCTCTGCCATTCCTCTGTAAGAGCTGAACTCCTGGCTGCTTCCCACATATCCTTTGCAAAGCCCATCTTACTTCCAGGAGAGATGAGCTCCCAGAGGAGCTCCCAGCAATAACTAGAAAGAGAGCCCATGAGGGGCAAACCTCCATGAAAAAGGACAATGTGAGTGGGTATTAGTGGCAAATATATTGCCATCACCACCTGGGAATGCTGGGGCCAGAGAGAAATGAAGTTGCCAAGATGCCCTGGGCACAGCTGCATGCCCCAGGCAGCTGAGTCCTGTGACTCCCAAGAGTGCCTGTGCTTGAGGCAAAATACAGAAATCATGAAAATCTTGTCTGCAACGCCATGAACTGAGTTAGGGAGAAATGTCAGGATATTTCCACAGCTCTGGGAGCAATCGACCTCATAAATCATCACCTTATTTCTGCCAAAAGGGGGGAGCAGTCCCATGGATACACAGCCCAGGAGCTCTTGCTAACAGACCCTAATCGAGAAGATCACCCAAAGGAAAAGCAGAGCTCCCAGGTCAGCTTGGATAAAGTCTTGATCCCAGCAAGACAACAGGAGAAGGAGTGGATCAGGATGGCCTCTAATGAATGGATGTCCACATGGCCACAGGTATGTGTGTTGGGTCGCTGTGCAGGAATAAGCAGAGGAAGGTGTCTGTGATGGGAAGGGCAGCTTGGGAGAGCTGGTTCTTCCTGCAGCTGTGCAAACATCCTTCCCACAAAGCACCTCGCTGCCCAAGGACATCGTGCCCAGGCCATTGGGTCCTGCCAGGGAGGATATTGCAGCAGGCTCTTTTGAAATACTCCAGTGGAATGGTTGGGAAAAGCCCTTCAGCACTTTGCTCCTGGGTGCTGTCGCTGCTCATTATTTCATGACCTTTTTAATCAGCTGAGGAGAAGGAAGGGTGGGAGGGCTGGGGTGCAAGGCTGCTCCTCCTGCCCCATGGGGAGGTCCCCCTATACCTGTTCTCTATGCCCTCTGGCACCTTGCCCATGGCCTCAGCCCTCTAAGGGACAGCCAGGACAGGGGCACCCATGAGGATCTGTGTGGTCTGTGCACCCATCAGCTCCTTTGCAAATCTAATGGTACTGGTTTTACTGCAGTGTGCTGAGCACAGGAGAATCCTGGGGCAAGCACAAATGACCCACCAGAGCCTACATCCCACTCCAAGGAAGAAAGGTACCTTATTCTGACAAGAATTTTCACACTTTTTGATGGTATCACAAAATTTGTGCAAGTTTCTGGACAGCTTTCCTGTATTCCTGCTGGTGGAGAATGAGTAGGACTTGGGTGAAGCCCATTACCAGCCCCTGGGTAATCTTTTGAGAATCACATAGTATGTAAACAACTCAATGAGAATTTCTCTCTTCTTCAAAATTCAGTGACACTTATAATGCCGAACACCAGATAATCTGGTCTACAGCAGGTATTAGTGTCTGAATGGATTTCCTTGCAGGGGGTTGTGTTGATTGGACTACAGAAGAGTTATTCTTTATTTGACACTTATTAAACTATTACCAATAAAACAAATACATCCTAGAGATAGGCTCATGTTGAACATCTGGGGTTAAAATTCAATGTCACCCCAGTGGGATTATCTTCCCACCTGGGATGAGAGTAAAGGCAAGGAATAAAAAAAGAGCAAAACAGGACTAGACTATGTAGAAAATGTCTAAGAAATATTTGAGGATTTATTCAAACTGGTATTGATTTGTCATGGCAGAGCCCTGTCAACCAAAAGCAGGAATTTTACTTAAGAAATCCTAGGTGCGCAGAAGTTACGTCTTGATTTATAAGTAACAGCATTTCAACAAATGATTCTTCGCCATCCTCTTGCAAGTCCAAGATGTGATCATTTTCCTGGGAGAAGGCTGCCCATGGACCTGATCTGAAAATACTTCAAACCTTGTGTAAGTGGCTGGCTCTGCTGAGCCCAGGATCAGTGACAGCTCTGGCTGTTTGGTGAGGCTCACATAGAGTGGCCTGTTCACAGAAGAAGGTATCTCAGTCTTTCTTTATGTGCTTGCTGAAACGCACAGTTGGCCAACACTCTGCTAAATACCATGATGAAGTTCGAAATATATGGTTCATTTCAATTCTGGCACCAATTTGCCTAAATGTGAAAAAACAGCTGGAAAAACCCCATGATCCTTCAGGTAATCCATGTCTAATTCATTGCCCAGGAAGTTATTTCAGTAGTTAATTACTCTTGAGATGTTAAAAATCTGCATCTTATTTTAGCTAGGCTTTGTCTAGTTTCATGTCAGCCAGGGTTGACTTACATGGGCTGGATGTTGCAGAGTGCTCTACTCTGAAATATTTACTCTGACCTTAGCATCAAATATATATTCAGCAACGTTAAGGTCAAGATTGTCACCTCTTGATCTTTGCTTTGACATACAGGTAGAGTTCTCTCTCTGCTTTAAGTATGCATTGAAAGAGCGGCTCAGGAGGAGGCAGAGCACATACATGGAGGGAAAAGGGACACCTTACTGAATGAGCATCATTACCATTGCAAAATCAGGCAATCACAAGTTGGAAGATTTATGTTGCATTTCTCACGGAGCTGGCCACCCAGGCACATTAGCATAGCTTAGAGAACTGGGTTGTTCCCAGCACTGTGAGAGCTGCCTGAAAAGGAAGATGCAGTCCTGCACAGAAATTTTCTCTTTTCAGATACATAAAAAATCAGTCAGAAAAGTGACTTGAGCCAAGAGACCTGCCTCAGGAGAGCTTTGGATGCAAATGGCTGTATGGCCTTCCTTCTTGTCCTTACAGGTGTCACCAAGACCAGTGCATTTTCCCAAAGAAAGCTTCATTTTCAACAACCTACCTTTTCTGAGGAGAGAGGAGGAGCAACCCATTAAGTGAAAAACTCCCACCAGCTCAAGTATACACCCTGGATATTTTTTTTTTTTTCCCCCTGCGATATATTTGTCCTGGTTTCACTGGGATGGAATCCTGGTGCAGCCATGGTTTGTAGGCCATTCGGAGTTTGGAGTCAGCCAGGAGCTTAAGCTGGGAGTGCAAAAGCTAGGGCAGCTGCCAGCAGCTGGCTGTCAAGTATATCCCAGACCATAAACCATGCTCAGTAGGAAGGGGGAAATCTGAGGTTTGGGATGTCTTCTGCTCCTCCTCTTACTCTTCTTGTTCCTGCTGCTCTTATTCCTTCTCCTCCTGCTTCTCCCCAGACCTGGAGGGGCCTGGTCACCATTCTGCTCCCCATTTATTGTGACCACCAGCCATTCACTGGGATGGGTATAACTTGTATATTTTACATTGGCATTAGTATTAATATCAGTTTGGCTGTTTCACGAAGTCCATCTTTATGTGCTGAACATAGAAAATATTTCACCAAATTTGGCTGTCAGTCACATGGCCACACATCTAGAGTAAGTAGCCTGAAATTGAGCTCGGCATATCCCTTGGCACCATGGTGATAGTTGCCTTAGAAATAAGTAAGCACCCAAGGTGGATGGATAGATTTTTGCCTGCATGGTGGGGAGCTGACTGGGACCCCGTGCTCGCTGCATGGCACATTGATTTCCAGTCCCATCCACAGGTTTCTCCCATCTCTAAGGCAACTGCTTGAGCTTATTTGTATTCCTGCCAAGATGTAAAAACAACAGCCTGCAAAGTTATCTTTCCTGGTTATCATTATTGTTTGCATAGCAGAGATTTCCCTTGATGCAAAGAGTGGGGTTTTTATTCTCCCTTGAAAACAGCCTGGACTTTGTTTAGGGAATAGTGGAGCATATCAAGCACTGAAATGCATTTATGAAGTGTGTTAACCTCCAGGTCTGCTGCTCTGTCCTGGTGACCTCTCTGTCATCACTGTGGACCCCTGTTAACCATGACTGTAATCCTGGGGCATTTCTTCAGTGATCTGACCCGGATTTGCTTTGAAGTCAGATGTCTTATTCCACTGAGATGGGTTTATTTCAGTCTGAATTGAGAAGAGAACAAAACCACAGGAAAGTTCCACATCAGGATAGACTAAATATTCCATTTTGATGTAACCTAGATGTTTGGTCCCTACTGCAGTTCTGTGATTCATCATAAAAGGAAATTCCAGCAATTCTGAAGCGGAGTCCCCTGACCTCACTGAAATACGTCCGTTCGATCTTTTTATCCAGTGTTGAGGTTTGTCAAAAGCAGCACTTCCCTGGAGGAAAAATTCTACTTTGATGAATAGGCATTTTCCAGGAGAGATATACTCCATCCACAAACATTCCCCAACTCTAATAATGGTGCTTCAGAGGGTGTTATTATTCAAGCCCAACTTCCCAGGCAGCAGATGTCTGTCACTAGCCTATAGATAATTTGGATGGATGATCACAAAAAGGCAGGAATGACTTGTGCACAACACACACGTTTTGGGAACATCAGATGCTTAGTGAAAGCCCTGGGCACTAGGAAAAGGTCCAAGAGGGACAGGCCTCCTAGCAGGCTCTAGCAAGTGAAAAAAAAAAAGGGAAAAAACCCTGGTAGAATGGGATTATGAGTGTCAGCTACTCATCAGGTACATTGCTTCATCACCGGGGGCTGTCTAGCTTGGAAAAGAGAAGCCTGAGAGGGGATCTTATTGATGTTTACAAATATCTGAAGCATGGGTGTCAAGTAGAAGGGGCCAGGCTCTTTTCAGTGGTGCCCTGGGATAAGATGAGGGGTAATGGTAGCAAGGGGAAACACAGGAAGTTCCACCTCAACATGAAGAGAAACTTCTTCACAGTGAGAGAGACAAAGCCTGTCCCAGGCTGCCCAGAGAGGCTGTGGAGTCTCCTTCTCTGGAGACTTTCAAGACTCCCCCTGGATCTGTTCCTGTGTGGGCTGCCCTGGGTGACCCTGCTCTGGCAGGGGGTTGGACTCCATGATCTCCAGAGGTTCTTTCCAACCCCACCATTCTATGATTCTATGATCTTTTAATCCATAGTCCATAGTGAATAATCTCACGGTCAATCTAATACCACTTACTGATCTAAGAGCATTCCCAGTGCAGCCTTGACGAAGCCTTCTCCACTTACTGAGAAACTCATCATGTCTGATTTTGGCAAAGCACAGCCCCAGCATTTGTTCGCTGACGTCCGGTGCCGTTGCCTGTTTCTCCCAGTGCCTCATGTTTCCTGTTTCGCAGGCTCAGTTCTGATGTGTGGCTCTCTCTTTTTGTATGCAATTAAAATCTGGAGCCAAACAGCCCATTTCCATTGGCATCATCATATTTTGCTCTTCCAGAGATGCCTCATCAGAGGATCTCAGAACATTTTGCAACCACTCATTAATAAACTGGCCACCTGTCTTGGAAGACAGGCAGAATTATCCCTCAACTTCATGTAAGTAAAGTCAAGGACACAGACATTAGCTGGTTTGCCAGAGGTCATAAAAAGTCTTTGTCCTTGCATGACCCTGTGCTTTGCCACCAATATCCTGACAGAGGTTTCTGGAGCAGTATGCAGGTGCAGCAGCAGACAGTCAAATAAAAAGCAACCCCGTGGTGTCTAGTTTGTTTTCTGACAATTCTTACTAATGTTTTGCCATCTCATACCTTGGAGAGAGCATTAGGTCTTTAACGAGATGGTCTCTGTGTCCATCAGACCTGTTACAACCACCTGCAAGCTTTTCCTCAGCCTCAGCAGCAAGAAGGGTGTGTGTCCCTGGTAGATGCTTTCCATGGGGAGGGAGGGACCAGTTTCTGAGCCCTGTGGTGCACCCGCAGGCTGTGGGGCGACTGATCTCTGGGGGGTTGACAGTGGCTTGACAAAGCACATATTTATCTGTGCTAAGAGTCTGCCTCTTCCTTCCTCCACTCAGATGTCTGCTTTGAACAAAACACCAAATGATGGTCATAAATACCAGGGGATAATTAGAGTTTCCTTTCTCTTCCAAGTTTGAGAGCTGTAGAGAAGATGATCTTTTCAAGCTGCTCTGTCTCTACCTTTGCCCTGAGAGGGCTGTTGTGCTGGTCATTGGTGCATCTTGCTGAGGCACCACTGGGCTTGGCAGCTGTTCCCTTCAGTAATTCATCTCAAATATTTCTAGTGCTGCTTTAGATTGATGATGTTTTCCCCTTTCCTTTCTCTTTATATTGTCACTTAACTGCTCCGACTTATAAAGCTGTTAATCTTTCACACACATGCTTACATTAAGCAGCTTAAGAGCACTGCAAACACTTTATCCTCATAAAGATTGAACTGCCCTGATATGAAACTTGTAGCTCTGGAATAGAACAAAATTTACGTACGCAAATAAAAGCTGAAGGTCAGGGACAGAGAGAGAGACTGTAAATATTTCTAGGTCCATATTTCAGAGGATTTGAAAAGAGGAGAAGGGTTGATCGGCTCCAAGCTGCTTCTGTGTCCCGAGTCAGCAGGAGCTGAGAGGAGAGGGAGGAAGGTGCAAGGAGGGTGGGCAATGCCACAAGGCTGCATGGCCCAGAGGGGTGACCTCCTGATGACTCAACTCATCCCACCCAACCTGGAGGACCATGCCCTGGGAGAGTCAGGGTTAGAAAGTCTCAGGAAAATCCCTGAAGTTTTTTTCTCCCCGAGACGAAAACTAAATGCCATCTTTCCTGATGAAATCTCTAAGGTGAAAAACCTTGAGTGATCAAGATGCTTGACTGAGCAATTGGCTATCCCTGTGCAAACACTTTGGTGGGCAACAGACAGAGCAAGACACTGCACCATATGTCCTCTTCCTGGGGTGCAAATCCTCACTGCAAGTTAGAAGGAAAGAGGGAGCCATGGTTAGAGCTGGAGGAGGCTGTGCTGGAGCTAGGGAGTGATGGGAAGTGATGTCTAGGGTATGGCCATACTTGGCCATGTCTTCTGAGCACATCTCCAGGAGCACCAATCCAATTGCTCTGGCCAGTGACCCTGCACCCATACGAAAATCCTACATGCACAGCCACTCCTGTGCCAGGGGAGTCTCTGTTGCCTCTGGTCTCTCCGTGCCATCGGTTTGTCCCTCGCTGTATGCCAGGAGCCCAGGCTGCTTTGCGTTTGCTCTTCTACCTTCAAAAAGTGTGACCTGACAGGGGAGCCAGAGACCATCAGAGACAGGACCAGTAGAAGGCTCTCCACAGCTTTGCTCTCAAGCGCCGACGTAGGCTCAGTGAGACCAGTTTGGGGATTAGTGGGAGAAAGATGTAATATCTCCCAGGATGCAAGGGTAGCTCCAATCCAGGCTTAATTATGAGTCATTTACAGAGAAAACTCTAAATGGTGTCATAGGAAGGATTTATGGCTGAGATGGGCCCATCACAGCCCTCAGTACAAGTCAGATCTATTTCTAAAGCTCTTTATTAAAGATTCTACTTATTTACCAGGAGACCTGGTGCATTTGCTGAGATTTTCTAGTGGTCTTCTGCAGAAGAGTTGTGCTTTGTGGAGCACGGGAGGTGACCAGAACAGGCAGCTGCTTCCAGTCCCGTTTAAAATTACTTAAGTGAAGTCAACACAGATTTCTTTCTTCTCTATTTTTGAATAGGAGATCATTCCATCTTCGAAGGCAAGAGTTTTGAAGTGCCCCTGGCTGAACGGCTGGCATTGTCTGGCTGTAGCTGTCTGGGGTTTGTGCCCTCTGTCCCCTGTTATATTACTGGAGAGAAGCAGCACAAAATCCCGGTGGCTCTTGGGGATCCCAGCATTAGTGATAGGCTTGGCCCGACCTTGGTGCAGGACTTAACCCATTAGAAGTGGCTGGGCACAGTTCAAGTGCAGATAAGGATGCTTTTGTGTTGTGCGCTCTAGGAAAGCTTTGCTGTTAGCTGGTCCCTGCTGCACCTCAAAGATAAGCCCTGGGCAGCAGAGGGAAAGACTCTGAGACAACTCTTCTAGTTGTGAAGCACTGTCCATAAGCACTGTGACCCAGCTGCTCTGGGAAGTGGTTTATTTGTGCTGGGCTGGTATGCAGCAGCTAATTCATCATATCTGGTCCTCATCATGATACCCCAAGGCCCATCTTCTGGGAGATGTTGCACTCTCTGCATCATTCTGGTTGTGGGCTCTGTCTGCACTGGGAGTTCAGTCCTGGTGATACTTGCTTCCCAATTCCAGCTCTGTAGAGCTGAAGGGGATGAGGATAAAGACTAGGTCTGAGCAGGCCACTCATCCCAGTGAGGGATTTGGGGTGAGGGTGGCTCCAGCAGGGCTGGGGTTGTGGCATAACCCAACCCATGCGAGGCTGTAGAACACATGATGGCCAAACCTAGTGGACCTCCTTGATGGCAGCTCTCCTGCCTGCAGACACTTGATCTCACTCCTATGTGTTGGAAATACACAGGGAGTGCTGCTGTAAATAGGAGCTAGGCTAGTACATCCCTCTTTTCTTCTCCATTATTTTTAACCAGAGCTCTCTGAACTTCTCCAGCTGTGATTTCTCTCTGTTTTTTCCCCTTCCTCTGGGAAAAAAAAGAATCTGTGAAACCCACATGCCTGGAGAGCTGCAGTGAAGCAGTTAACCTTTGCCAGGGCTTGTGGTGGGGATGCAATTCATAATTGTGTTTTCCAAGAGAGCTATAAACTTGTTCCCTATCAGTTTTCTGGCTGAGGCAGAGAGTCATCAAGAGTTGCATCAGGGATGAGGTATAATTCAACCAATTATAACTGGCAGGTTATGCTGCACTTGTAAAGTACGGATTTTAAAGCCTGCAATTGCTGATAAACAGTATTGCAGGCAGAGCAGAGCAAAATCTATTCTCAGTGAAAAGGCAAATCGTATCATTTAACCCTTTCCTCCCAGGGGACTGTTGCATTCTTGCCAGTGATGCTCATTCACCTCTGCAGCCAGGGGCATGGGGAGGTGGGTACCTCTGGGTGTGCAGGGGTTACAGCCCATCTGCAAAGGAGGTGCTTTCCCACCCCACATGCCTGCAGGGTGTTGGGGTGTTCAGCCCAACATGTTCAGCCCAGGGCTTCTGCCAGGTCATGCAGCACTGAGCAGCCCTGGGGCAGTGAGTGCCCTCTCCCTCTGCCTGTAAATGCTCTGCCTTTTTATACTCCATTTAGATCTGAAAGGGTAATTGTTTCCCTTTAGCAGAATTAATTTTAATCTCCCTATTAGATAATTGTCCTTTAGTCTGAGTGCAGCTGCTTTTGAATTACAGTTACATCACCGGCAAGTGAAGGGTGGGGGGTGGCTGTGAGACAGCAGCAGCCTTCTGCAGTAGGAAGATGTCTAACTTGAGTCAAACTTCAATAAACGCTGAGAGGGAGAGGAAAGGTTGCCTGGGCTGGAAAATAATTCCCTTTTCCTCCTGCTGCAGATGGTCCCTTGACTGCACCCAGCCCTTCAAGAGCTCTCCTTGGCCACAGCTAGCTGAAGTTCCTCAGAGCCACCACAGCCAAGCCACCAATGGGAGACAGGAGGAGGAAGAGGAAGAAGCAGCTCAGCTGGGTACCGAACACAATGAACCGTGTAAACACGAGTGGTATCCAGTCCACTTGTGAAGGCAGGGATTTTAAGCAGAGCTGATCAGACGCACCTCCCGTGAACTTCAGCCCCAGCTGCGTGTCCTCAGCAGCTCTGGAAAATCATTCACAATCCACCCTTCAGCTTCCTACCCGGATTTGGAGGGACATTTTGGGAGCAAGGCCACTAGAGGGCATTCTGGGATTCCCACAAACCCAGGCTGTCAAAAGCAGTGCCTTTCTGAGGCTCCTTCCAGATCTGCCATTGCAATCAACCTACTCAGATGCTTGGGAAAGAGGGAGGAATCCGACCCTTTTGCAATCTCCGGGCTGTGGTGAGTTAGGACCTTTTCACCGCATGTTCTTGCGAGTAGCCA
Source organism: Todiramphus chloris collaris (assembly GCA_025345505.1). Classification (NCBI taxonomy): domain Eukaryota; kingdom Metazoa; phylum Chordata; class Aves; order Coraciiformes; family Alcedinidae; genus Todiramphus; species Todiramphus chloris. The sequence continues at coordinate 1,210,997 of JANVCC010000120.1, read as the reverse complement.
AACATTTGGGTCACTTTTGTGACTGGTGTGGGTTGTGGGCAATTCGTTTCCGTCTTCTCTTACATGAAAAAAAAAAACTACACACCACAGACACTTGGTTGGTTTTGGCCTGGTGGTCCTGGAGGAGATACCTAGGACAGCAAGCGGTGGGTTTGTGTCTGCTGCCTGTGAGGGAAGCAGGACAGCAAGGAGGGACCTGCCCTCGTGGAGGAGGTGCAACATCACAAAGCCAGGCTTTGAGGATGTGCTCTTTGCACTCTCGTTTTCCCCACGCTGGAGGCGGGGAGTCTTTTTGCCATCTTTTGTTCTATATATTTTCTTCTCCGTGTTTCTGCCTAAAAACTATCTCTCTTGTTGTGCTTATTCCATTTTATTTCTCTTTTCTTGCTGGCCAGTGAGCAAAGGAAGGATGTTGTTCCCTTCCAGCAGTCCCTGTTCTGGCTGGTGGGTAGTAGTAGGTCAGCCAGATCCTGCTTCTGGTGCACCTCTGTGGGAAGCCAGTGAGTTCATTCTGGACCAGACAGCCATGACAGATGTAGTTACTGGTGCAGGAGGGATGCTACTGATATCTCTGAGAGATGTTTCCTTAATTTCTAAGACTCCTAGTGATGGAAACTCTGTATCTTCCCTAGGCAACCTATACCAGTGCTTCCTTATCCATCCTGCTAGATGGGCTTTCCATATGCTGCCATGAATCTTCCTTGTGCAGCTTAAGTTCATTTCTTCCTACCTTATCCACCCCAGGCATGGAGAACATATTACTGTCTTTTGTGTAGCAATCCTTTATATCCTTGCAGACCAATGTCATGACTTCCTTTCTCTAAGCTAAACATGCCACCTCTTCCTATCTTTCATTGGAGAATGTCTTTCCAGGCCTCTGATCATTCTTGTTGCTGTCCTCTGGGTGCTCTCCAACTGCTTTACATCTTTCTTGAAGTACAGACCCTGAGCCTTGTCAGAGGTGCTTGCAGACAACGTTTCCACGTCTCATTATGATGGTCACCTTCTTGCCAGCAAACTGATCACCCCAATCAAGCCACATCTTTTGCTGCAGAACTGCTACCACATCGTTATTTTCCACACCAGATCTGCCTTGTCAGCTCCTCCAGGTTTCTCATTGGTCAGGAGCTTGGTGAGGGACGACTAGTGGTGTGACCCTCTGCTCTGGCAGGAAGGGCCAAGAACACAGAATTTTTTTGTCTTGGCCCAAATAAATGCGAAACAAACAGACACAAATGGTACAAAAGCAGTGTCTGTGTAACCGCTGGTGTTCTCAGCTGTGATAATGCTGGGAAATGATATCTGCTATTGTGAGCTTAGAGAAAAAAGGTCTGGGTGGCTGAATAAATAAAAAGAACATAAAATGGTGCTGTGAGACCTTTTCAGTTAATAATCCCAAGTATCCAAGATTAGGCATTCCCCATAAAACCTTCATATTTTCAGTCATTTTATGAAATGACAATATAACAATAACAACATGACAATGGCTTTATAATAGGACAATAACTTACATATCTTACACATGAGCAAGAGATATTTTTTACCAGTAAAGTTGCAGTGAATTGATCCATAAAAGAAAAAAAAAAAAAGAAAAAAAAAAGAAAAAAAAAAAAAAAAAAAAA